>CM076584.1:567131532-567400902 GCA_034641835.2 Pinus albicaulis | reverse complement strand
GACTTTTTGTGTCGTCGTTGAAGTTATTGACGCCCCTCTTGAATACAACATCCTTTTTGGGCGTAGTTACACTTATGCCATGTCAGCCATCTCATCCGCAGTCCACCGCAAGATGTTTTTCCCTCATAATGGCAAGATTGTCACCATTGACCAATTGACCTACCATGAACCAAAATCTCAGACCCCCCCTGAGTCCACCATCTCTACTGTCACCAATAAACCAACTATTGATTCATTGACCAGTGTTTCCCCCGGCGTCTACAAAGACTCATCTCTACTTGGAACCTTTCCTGGTCCTCCCCCTCCTCCCATCTCTGACCCCAACTTAGAGAATGTTTTCATGATGCAATTGTCTCAGGCTAGCCTTCCATAGCCTGCTCCGGCTAGTCAGAAACCTCTATCTCGCCCACCGTCTCCTGCTCCTAGCCCTTTTCTTCAGTCAGCCGAACCTTTTTCACCCGACCCTTCCCACCACACTCAGGAAACTTCCTACCCTCCTGAGTCAGTTCCCTCAGGTCTCCACCATATGGGAGCTGTCCCCCCTGGTCACTACCCCGCCGGTCAAATACCTTTCCTTGGTCCCCCCCCGGGTGTCTATTCGGTCCCCGTCATGGCCACCCTTTCCCTTCCCAATTTAACCTTAGGAATTCCCATTTGGTATCTTACCCCTCCAACCGAGACCCCACCAGGCCACCCCAAACCATACATAGTTGTGACACCAGTACAACCAATCCCCGTCGCTCCTTCTACCACCACAGTGCCCCTCGCCCCTCTGTAGAACCCTCCTAATACTGCAACAAGTACTGGCAAGAAAAAAAAAACTCGCAAGGGGACATCTACTGACAAGGCCACCGCACCTCACCCTACCCCTCTCCAACCTGCCAAGCCTTGTGCCTTGTGTGATGGTATTGGTCATCCCACCCAGATTTGTCTTGAGTTGTCCCATATCCAACCCATGGTTAAAGTCACATTCCCTGAATCTACGGCCCCTGACACTAATGTTTCTTCCTCATCCGTAGCCAAGAACCCAAAGACTCTTCGCACCAACAGACCCTGTGCTCTGTGTGGTGTCCATGGCCATTATTCCCACCATTTCCCCCACCTCACGCATTACCGAGCCTCTTTAGAGGTCATTCGCGAGTACGAAGTTGAACAAAATCAATCTGCCTCGCCCATCGTTGCTTAGTATGCGTCAAGTTTACTTGAGGTTCCCCAGGCTACCATTGACATCCCTCCCCCTGATGTTGAGATGTCTGAATCTGCTGCTCCTCTCTTATACCTATCATCATCCGCACACCCCTTGGAGTACATCCCCTCTGAATCCACTCCATCTGTTTCACTTGATCCCCCTTCTGCCACTATTTCAGGCTCTTTATGTGTCGACCATATTTTTACTTGTTCTTCTGTCATTTCCCCTAATGACCTGTATGTGCACCTTTCTTCCTCTACTGATGATCTAGGTAGCTTTGCAGCCTCTTGTGGTTTCCACCACCTTTCCTTGCCTTCCCATCATCCCGATACTCCCATCCGTATGTATGATGTACTTCGCTCGTCTTGTGATGATCTTCCCTCGACCCTCTCATCCACTCATTACCTTGGTTATGCCGATGGCGCCAGTCGCTATTCTTGAAACCTTGCCTCAGCTTCCTGGGCCATTTTTACCCCCTTGCATACCCTTGTTCTTGAAAATGGGGTTTGCATTGGTCAAGCCACCAATAATCAGGCCGAATATGATGCAGTTTGTGGTCTCTTAGCCGATGCTCTCTCTCATCACATCCTCTATCTGCATCTCCATTTAGATTCTCTGCTTCTCGTCTCACAACTTAATGGTGTCTATCGTGTGCATAACCCTATCCTGTTTCGACAATATTTATGAGTGCAACTTTTGATACATGAATTTAGATTCATTACATTTAGCCATATACCTAGAGATCAAAATCACTATGTAGATCAAATCGCAAACCATGTTCTAGACTGGCATATCTCACACACAACACCATAACATTTAACACCATCAACCACATACATATACATCACATATATTATATAACACGTGTTTTTAGAGTCCATCTCCTCTGAAACATACTACATGCCCATAGCCTGTTACAAGAACAAAACTACAAAAATGGGGGGCACCACTCGCCCCTACATCGACACTGGGGGGCACCACCTGCCCTACATCTAATCACTCTCTGGAGGATCCCGAGCCAATGGCTCTACTCCCGCAGCTCGTAGATCACGCAGAGCCTAACCTGCCATCGCCATGCATCGCATGATACCTCGCCACTCCGAGGGTAGCCCAATACATAACTCTATGTACCGTTCATCTAAATCCTGCCAACCAAACTCCGATACACCGGTCAGCAGCCCCTCACATATACGACGAATTTCCTCCACCTGAGCAGCCATATCCTCGCTTTGCGCCATCCTTGATCCACTTGCCCCTGTAGCTCCTGTCGCTGCAGGTCGTCCCATATATCAGGCCGGTTTTACTGGAGCTATATCTGCATTCCAAAAAACATCTCGATTAGCATCATGTATACTAGTCACAAAACTCTCAAATACACCTAACATATTAGTTTCTTGTCACTTACCATCGGCCCCCCACACTCGACCCAGTGGAAGCGGCAAGTCCAGATCTCCCTAATAATTCATCCCACTATAGGGATAGTCATCTATGTATAATGGCATCTGATCTCAATGCGTGAAGAACTCTGGTCGGAACACCCGTATGACCGCCCCTCCCCCTCCTCTACACAATAGTCATCCCCACCAATGCATCTGGGGCTCTCTCGGCCCTCCATTAGGCAACTGTACATGAGGTCGTAAGGTCGAGATCTTCTCAAAGAAGAAAGAGCACAACATCGTCCAATAGGCACAATCATGATTCACTTGCCACTTGCACATCAAAAAGTGTTGTTTCACCGACACCAACATCATCTGGGCCCACCCATAGTAGGTCCCACTCAGCACACTCTCCACGATCATAATCTTCCCTCCAGTGATGTGATGGAACGCCTGGCTACCCAAGACCCGTAACACTGCTACGGCCACTGCCCGGGTCTCCAACCTCTCTATATCACCAATGGATATTCGAGTCCCTTTGACTCGAACACCTGGTCGAAAATGTCGCTCAACAAACTCCATAATGTTACGCTTACATGGTAACACTGGCTGCATATTTCCCACCATCCCTAATGGTGGGAGACCAGTCAAGAAATACAAATCCTCAACTGTCAGCTCGATCCTGAGCCCCTACACTACAAGCGCCTCCTGATCTGGATCCCAGTAACTGATAATACGGGCCAACAAGGGCTCTCCAGCGCTCATCAAAGGGTTCTCCAAAAATTTCAGCACCCCATACCTAGCCAATACACGACGGACACCCTGATCCTCTTGGATCTCCGTCCGTAATGTACCTAAGTCTCTCTTTCTCCATTTGATCAATATATCTGCCATATCTGCACAAAAACATCATGTTGTCAGTCTACAGATCCACAAAACTGCACCTATTCACACCAAATTTGAATCTCAGCCCAAAACAGCATTGAAATCACCTCCCTCTCACAGGTCGCACTTTTCAGCAAAAACCTGGGCAGGGTTGCACTTTTCAGGCACAAACCTGCGTCCCAGGTCGCAGTTTTTGCCCCAAAAAATGCGACCCAGCCGTGAGGAAGAAGTAGGGGCAGTTACTGAGATTTTAGGCCCTAATTTGAAATTTGAATCCATCAAAAGAAAAGAGTAGGATTAGACCTCTTACCTGCAACTGACGAATGAAGATTCCAACGGTTGGTTTTTCCACTACAATCGCCGCAAGATTTAGGGCCTTCTCTCCTCTCCACATTCACCACAGCTACACAAGAAAATGAATGATTTTGGAGGGAAAATGCCTTATTAGAAGAAAAACCCCTGTTTTTTCTTTCACCAGGTGCGACCCAACCGTAGCCCCGTTTGACAAACCGTCTGCACCATTGGAAAGCGCTCCCCGAGCACTCAAATGGGTGTTTGTTATTTTTTCATGTTTTGATACTTCACCAGGACACATATTGTCCATCAAGGATCTTTTCATCTCTTCTCAAAATCGAATTTCTTCACTTACAACACTTGTACCAGGGGCACCACTTTGCCTCCTTACTCGTCTTTGTTCGTGTTGATTTTCGTCATGAGCTACCCTATTGTACTCATGCTTTTACGGTCCCCCGTTGGGCCTTCACTGCATGGTAGCACGATCGAGTCGCCCTTTTCTAAAGCATCCGAGTTGAGTCATCATCAGTCATGGAGTCTATCTCACATCCATTTGTATCCCACTATAGCCCTCCATCCTTCATTGCTTGGTCTCTCTTTTTTGCTGCACATTATGGCCTTCAGTACCATTTTCCCCTATCCCTCATGATAGTGTGTCAGTCGCTGCCAAGCCACTCGTGCCCTTTATGCTCTAACAAGGGAAGTCGTCCATCTGCTACTCAGTATTCCTCATTTCATTATCATCATCAGTGTCCGTCTGTTAGTCACTCTACTATTTTCTCCCGTGCCTTAGTTGAGATTCCCTTGTTGCCTCACCTATGGCGGACCTACTTCTATCGACATCAACTCATTTAATCCAGAAGCCAGGTCTGGGGGGTAGTGTACCTTGGTTCGAGCTCTTTTTAGCATGATCGTGATCTATACACTTGATATTCTAGTGATGCAACATCAGCTATTGGTGATTCCCGGGTGTGTGTGAGATGTCTCAACCCTCATGAGGGGGTGGTCCTATAGGTAGCCCCCCACATGCTCGGATGAACTCATTTCCGCCCTTGATGTAGCTCCTCCCATTTGATGATATCAGCCTCAACCGCTTGTAGCGCCTCTTCGATTTGCATGTCTCTGTCAGTGCTTGCGAGCCCTTTCCCGCGTGTAGGGGGCATTTGGGTGTATTTGTATCTCATGTACTACCATATTATTGTATAAGTCCTGACGATTATTCCAGGCATCACATGTATGTGGGAATCATCATGATATTTATCTGGCTCATATTTAGGCCAGCACATGCTTCCTTATTGCGTTCCGTGGTTTTCCAGGCACCTTATTCTTTGTACTTTGTCTCGGTGGGCATAGGTATGCCTCCCCCGCCGCCTTTAGCACAGGTACCACTTCCCACATTAGAGACTTGTTGCACCTGCAAGTCTCATCTCCTCAGGGTCTAGTCCTTTAGAACATCAGACAACATTACACTTCTCTCTCTCACTTCCCTTTTGATATCTAGTGATTGAGTTCTTACAACATACTTTGGTCATACGATTTCCTAACACTCGTACGTTGGGGGGAAATCTGTTACACCATTTTTTTGGTCATCTAACCTATTATTATTAGATGAACCCAAGTACACCATGTAAGACCAACTTTACCCCAAGTAAAATTTCTTTCACCACATAAAATAACTTATTTGGTCATATTTAACCCAAAATAAAGCAATTAATTAAATAAATCTTTATTTATTTAGTTATTTCCTAAGAACAAGTTATTTAAATCATTATTTAAATAATATTCTTAGTTAAATTTGACTAAATCATCCATAAATAATCAAATAAACCATTATTTATTCCCATCATTCCCCTAAAATGATAAATAAATCATTTATTTATTTATTATTTGTAAATAAAGGAATTGACCCAAGTCAAGAATCCTTTTCCCTCCAACAAATATAATAAAATATTCCTAAAAGGTGCTTCTAGAATTCGATTAATAATATTTTATTCATGCACCGAGTTCTAGACCGCCCCAATATTTTGTTATAAATAGGGGAGTTTTCCCCATTCATTAGTCACCTTCATTGCATTAGATCACTCTGGATCTACTCTTGGTCACCATTTTCCATTTTGTTTTGTGAACTCCCATTGAGTTCTATGTTTGTTTTTCTACACCCATAAGAGAGAGAAATGTTAGATCTGAAACACTGAGGACTTTCAAGAACCCATCCCACTGAGGAGAACCGGAAGACACCTTTCTTGTTTTCCTCTCAGGTGCCCCATTCTTTAATATAATACAAAAATATTTTAAATACATTCTTCTTGTCTTGTCCATTGGATTTATGGAGCCATGTTATATTTTATCTGCTTAATGTCTTTTGTGCTTAGATCTGAATTTGTGCAGCAAACTTAAAGATATTTTGCAGCCATAATCGATGTTAGGGCTATTTTTTATGCGTAGCTAAAGTGATCTTTTACGATGAAAGAATCATACTAACAATGCCCACATTTTAGACATATCTCTTTGTTTGCATATTCTCCTATATATAGAATACAATAATTTGAACATGCATGATATGATATGTACTCAACACCCAACAATTTCAACAATTTCTTTGCCTCTTCGCAGCTATCGGGCAAGACATTATCACTTGGAAGAACCTTATCTTTGAATAACCTGTAGTTGGTCATGGAAAATATTAAATGTAAATTAATGCTGATATAATTCTTAATGTTCATAAACTTTACCACTTGTAATTTTCATTGTGTCATTATATATCTCAAAATTTAAGGGATCAAGACTTGATGGTCAATTACCTCAAAATTTTCGAGAAACATGCATTTGACATGCGAAAATTTTATTTCAAGTTATATAGTAACACAATTGTTCCCATTTCGGATGCAGATGGTACATGCTCGTGATGGGATGCACGTCCCGAGGCACGGCGCATGGGGTGGCCATATAGCCTCCCACCTGTGCATTAAAATCCAAATTTACTTCGCCAACTTCCTGCACATTAGTTCCATCACCTTGGCTCACCGCATTTGGTCTAGCCTGCTCTGCATTTGGTTTTTAATGGTGCCATCTCACCGCCCCTCTACTCATACTCGTTCTACCTCTTGGTCTCATGCATTGCAGAGCTTCTCCCGTCCTCCCGCTTTCACCAAGCCAAGCACTCGCACATAGACCGGGAGGCGATGTGTATTGATCTCTTGTGTTGAAACATTGCCTGAATTCCATTCTTCTCAGAGTGCTTTCTGCCCTAAGAAGTCTCAATCCAGTTTGAAGAATGCTCAATCTTTCTTTGCTGCCCAGTTTCCCTCTTGTCTGCAATTCTGCCCCTATAGCCTCAGCTCCACAGGTAGAATGCCTCGGCTCAGGCATCGTATGCGAATTCGATGAGGAAGTTGCAGGGGCCGGGTGGGTCGTGCCCATTCTTCCTCCAGCCCTGAACCCTCGTCTGAAGACTTTTATTAGGGGCACTATCCAGAAAAGCGCAACATTAGAGGAAGAGCCGGTAGCTCTGGGCCGGTGCATCCCTCCCATGCCACGTCTTCTTCGCGGCCTCTTCATGCCACGTCCCCCTTGCAACCTGTCCCTCAGGCCCTCGCTTCCCCTATCACCCTTTTTCAAACCTCGCAAAGAGGAGTTTCAGTTTGTATGTACCATGGACCAACCAACAGTCACTGTATTCATAATCGTCACCCTCCAGGAGGAAGTTGCTGGTTCTACTCCCACTAAAATCATCGCCCATCAGCCTCCTCTAGACCCAGATAAGGCTGAAGACAAGAATACAACACCGGGACTGGATAGAGATGCTAAAGCTCAGGATAAAGGGAAGAACGTCTCTACAACCACTGGTGATCCCACCGACAAGGAATATGATAGTAGTGCAGAGTATCGTTGCCACATCGTGGAGGAACCTTCCTCTCCAGCCCATGACAAGTGACCACAAACTCCACAGCTGGAACATGGCGTTGCAGCCCAAGTTCAATGGGTTATTCTGTGTGGTTTTGTTTAATTTTACAATGCTGAAGGAGAATAATTCTCCTGTGTTTAACTCTTTTAGGCATATTTTGTTTTTATGGTTTCACTTGTTTAACTTAAGGTCGGTTTCCCCTGCGAGGGCGGCAAGACACGAGCTTAAGAGACTGGTTTCCCCTTCTGGGGAAGTCCAAAAACATGAAATTTCAGGCATCAAACCCAGCTCTCAGGCTTTCTTAGCTGAGGCTATGGTATTTTTGTACTGATATGTTTATAAATAGAATTAGAATTATTTAGAAAAAAAAACACCATTTTCCCCAAATGGGTAGACTTTGACTGATGAGCAGGTCTAAAGAGAAGGGTGTTGGAAGAAAATTTAAGGCTTTCAAAAAAGGTATCAACGATATGAGCATCATCCCCTAGCTAACCATCATTCTGGAATGCATATAAAAACATTGTCTCCATGGTAGTTGTATCCCTTAAGTAATAATCCATACCAAACTCTATTTGATTGTCTCTATTACCAGCTTGTCAAGAACTACTATTGATGTAGTCATTCCTAATTGGTGAATCTGGACGTAGTGGGAATTGAATAGGTGGTTGAGTTAGCCATTCTTGGTATCATTTCTCTCCGATTTTTCTCTTAATTCAACCTTCTCTTGATTTGACATTGTCGTGGGGTACAACAGAAGATGGTAGGTAGGTCGCTCATCGGCATTGGAATCCTAATAATTTCAAAAAATATATTTGAACATGATTAGTACAAAATAGATGAGATCAATTAGTAAGCACATCAACAATGCATGATTAATTGGTTTTCCGTTGAAATAATTACATTAATATACCAAAAAATTAGTATTACCATCATTGTCCTGGGATTGTGGCTAGAAGATGAAATGTTAGGATTGGAAGGGTGAAGTGGTTGTCCATTTTCCTCTACCAAATGCGCCTTGTAGTATGCTTCCGACATTTTGGAGCTGTTTGAATATTTTGTGCATTTGAACTTGATTCTGAATGTGAATGAACCTGTAGATTTGTATAGATTAATTTTATTCAGTTGATTGACATGGATAAAAATAAAATAAAAAATTCAATTAGATAATGAAAATATAAATAAAATCTGAAGTAAATATTACGTCTCAATATGGATAGGGAGAACTCCGTGATGGACTTTGAGAAATATTATGGAACAAGCTGGATTTTGAAGAATTGTCCATTTGATATAATTATGAGATTTTCTCCCTGCATTTGAGAAAATTCAACAATAAATTTTGGTGTACATACCTAAAATTAATTTTGGTACCTTAAAAATGGACTTATTGTTATCGATGCTAATGTATAGTTAGCTGCACCAGTGCGTTTTAGTTATTGTGCACTAGTGTCGTGTTATTAACTAACGCACTGGTGGAGTTAGTTAACAAACGCACTGAATATCCAGAAATAATAAAAAACACAACCTTACTTTTTTAAGTGAAAAAAATGGTAAATTGAGAAATCAGCGGAAAATTATGTTCGGAAATCTAATTTCATAGAAAAGTTCTTTAAATAGTAAAAGTTATTCATTATTTCATTATTTTTGCAAAAAACATTAGGAAGGGATTTGCACGAGAGACATCCCTGGAGCAAGTGAGCAAGGATTTTCATGAGAGACATACCTGGAGCAAGAGAGCACGAGAGCACTGTGGAACAGCAAAATACTTTCAAACAACATCACTATTCAGAGAATCATAAATTGAAACATCTAGTGATTCGCACAAAAACCCTGTAATATAGTAAAATTGTTAAATGTTTTGTAATATTTTTTTTTTATAGTTTCTATCGGATTTAATACATGCATAGAAAAAAATTTAAATTTTACTGTGCATTTTCGGAAAAAAAATAAAAATAAAAAAATACAAAAATTTCCATTCTTACGTTAAACCCTTGCTTCTTCTTGTTTCTGTGACTTCACAATTAGGACTTTTGATTTTAGATTTATAGGGTTTGTATTTCTATATATATAGGTGTATGACATCTAACCTATGGGATGACTTGCAGATTCAGATCCCAATCTATGTCGGCTCTTGCATGATTTTTAAAAAAATGGACTTTTTTTAATCAACACGCCCTGTTTAAAATAGCACACCAGTGCGCTATTGTAGTATAGTGCATCGGGCATGTACTATTTGATAAAAAAAAATTTTTATTAATTTTCCTGTGTTAATCGGTGCACCAGTTAACATATAACGCACCGGGTCTCCTTTTTGACAGAGAGCACCGTATGGTGTTTCTACTATTTTGGCGATGTGTTTATAAGAACCTATCGCACTGCCTTCGGTGAGTACTGTTTGAAAGGCGCACCGTTTTCTTGATTTATTTATTTTTTTACCTTAAAATTATGTGATTTATTTATAAAATATATCAATGAATGGTATCGTACAAGTTTCATATTGATAAAAAAATGGTTGACAAGAGATCAAGTAACAAAAATAATGATAAAACATCAAGAAAAGCAAAAAAAGTAAAGTTCTTTGTAAATTCTTTATAAAAATTATTTTTGAACTATATGTAAGTTTAACTAATATGTATTGTTTATTGTGTATCATGAAGAGCCAAAAAATGGCGAAGCTCGATCAGATTATTTCTGATCTAAGACCAAAAGAGCGTAAAATCTTGATGGAAAAATTGCAGAAGGATGATTCAAGTGACTGAAAAAATACTATCAATCCAATATGAATTTCATTTTTGAATTTTGATTAATAATATACTTAAAAATATTATATAACATGTTTCAAACAATCTATTAATTCACATATGTTTAATGTTCTACAGGGACTAACAACGAATAAAAGGAATGTTGTTCTAAGAAAAGAAAAAAAAATAGAACATGAAAATGAAAATGAATTGCTCCTAGCTCATCTAGAGTGGTCTTGGAGGTTAACGAAAGGTGGGGGAAATTTTACAAAACTTTGAGGGATCTATTGGAACGAATGTATATACATTCTTTCCACTTAAAATAAAAAATCAATCCAATCATTCCAAGACCCAAATTTTATTTAAACAACAGGATGAGTTTCTAGAGAATTGGTCAATGAGACATGTCAGACTTGTAATAGAAAAAACGTACAACAAAAAATAAGAAGGAATGAAAATGTAATATTCCTTTAAATGTTTTTCTAGAATTATATGTATATATTACTAGAAAGAAATCATTTGTAAATATCACTTTTGTTATATTTACTTTTCATATATCAATATAAAATTAAATAGTTTATTGTCATGTTACATTACCAGGAAGATTATGAAAATCTCAAAGGATGAACAAGTTGCTATCGAAAATATGCCAGTAGGAATGCCCAAAAAGGTGTACAAGGAAATGGTTAAAGAGGTGGACTTAAATTCATCGCACAAGGGTCCATCTTAACAACAACGTGTTTCAAATGTAATATGTAATCATTGAATTTTTTTATTAGGTACAATAAATAAAAAATTTAGCATTACATATTAGTTTTCAAGTATTTTCTTACAAAAAAGAAAATAAAATGGAACCCATTCAACACATAAAACATGACAACAAGGAATAAAAGGGTTGATATCTATGTTTGTGAGTAATTGTTACTTCCTTATAACAACTTAACTAGATTTCATTTTTGTATATTTTACATTTTTTTACAACAATCATCATTGAATGTATTCAAACATGTGCTAACATACAAAGAAGAACCATCTAAAGAATTGATTGACATTTGGTTAAATATGTGTTGTCAGTATATGTTGGCATATCGGAAATTAATTGTGGAATTTGTAAGCATCTATCATGTTTTACTTAGCTCTGTCTATAATTAATAGAACAAAAAAATCTTTTATATTAAATATATGATTTTTTATGGGGTATAAAACTTGCAGGAAACAAAGTATGGAAGTGCATGAACAAATGAATTGTTGAAATATGGCATGAAATTTGGTTTTGAAAGAATGTGTATAGTTCATGAGTCAATTCTTGTTATGGTACATTTCTTTTCAATTTACATTGATGTATATTATTTAATATTGCAATTTTCATTATTCTCACCAATGTATATACACTTATTACAGTTTTTTTTAATGTTTGTAGAGGGAACTTGAAGAATAAGAAAACAATCAACACAGTGAAAAAAACATTCCTCAAAATAACCCAAGTCATGGAAGTAGCACGAGCAGTGACAATAATTCCAGCGAAGAATGATCATCAATATGTTTGGATATCAAAGCAAGCCATTGTATTTTTTGAAATATTTGTCTGTGAAATCAATTTTTTTTTTAATGTAATGGACATAGTGTCCCAATTGAAAGAAAGAGGGATACCAATAACTGGCCCATTTTGTATAACAAAGAGTGTCTTATATATATATATATAGAGAGAGAGAGAGAGAGTAAAATATTTTTTAACTTGTGCTATTGCATTTTCCATTGTTGTTGTGAAATGTTACACCACAGATTAAATATATGGATGATTAAATATTATAATGAAGAGATGAAAAATCTGATGATATGATATAACAAATTAATCCAAACATCACATTCAAATGCACTAATAAAAATTTAATTGATATGAGTAATGTTATAAGATATGTCTCGACTTGTGATGAATAATGAATTTAAAATAATCACAATAATTGCACTGTCACAGTTCGATGTTTCTAAAAAATACAAAATAAACACCGGTGCATGTTAGTTATTGTGCACCAGTGCATATGCATGATAATGCACACTAGTGCATTTCTACGACCTATGGGTACCACACAAATACAATACCAATTGCAACATCTTATGCGCTTTATTGACGACTACCACCCAGGCGATTCGATAGGCATGGCATGCACCGGTGCCATTTTCATTTAACGTGCCGGTGCATTTTTATAGCTTAACGGCTTGGTGTGTTTTATCACCTAGATGACTCGGTGCGGTTTTACACCTTAACGGCCTCGTGCATGCACCTTCCATTGGCACGCTACGAATTTCTGGCTGACATGCACTGGGTCATTGCTAAATGCCCCAAAGCATCCAAAATTTGTTTTCCATCCCGGTGCTTGGTAGGTTTACAGTATCGATGCGTTCACAGTACAATGCGTCGGTGCGTTGACACTTGATGCACGCACCAATGAGAAAAGCATCCATAACAACCTCCAGCCAACTGGTTTTTTTAATTGTTTTGAAAGCTCCACCAAAACCTCTGTTACTGAAAATGAATGTTGTAGAAAATGTTTTTTTGACAATTTTGGCCAATTTTATAACATTAAAAACCTCCTTTATAACATATACTAGAGGTTCTTCTCCTTGTAGTGTTATATGGCTACATTTCCATTACGTGGATTTACCATAGGTTTACTGGTATGGTTGTTTTCAACTTCACTGGCCTCAAATACTCAAATTGTTCCACCTCAACTGGATGCTTCACCTCAAATGAGTTCTCCATATCAACATCAACAACCTCATGTTGATCCTTTACCTTCTTTACCCAACATGTCTTCATCCTTTAATTATTCTTCGCTTGGAAAAATCCTTGATGCTAGTAACCAGGTGGCTAAGAAGAAGAAGAAAGGGAAGAATAAGAATAAGCAAGATAAGAAATAATTCAACCAACCAACCATGGATGTAAGTATTGTTAATGTTGAGGAAACCTCCAACATGCATCGCAAGCCCAAATACCCTTGCAAGCTTTGTAAGGGTGACCACTTCGTTATTGATTGTCCTGGTATTCCAAAGGTCTTGGAAGTATGGTCTGAAAATTCTTATCACTTTACTATTGATCCATCAACCAATGATTGATAGGTTCCAAGGGAAAAGGGTAAAGTTAGGTTTCCTTTTAGTTTATGTAAATGGAGTCATCAAACTCACATTTTCCCTCACATGGATGAAGCCTCAAAATTTTTGGAAAACCTTACTGTTCCACATAAACAACTTCCAACTGGTTACCGTAAAAATTCTCCCAACCTATCATCAGTTGACAAAATGATTGATCTAATTCCAAGTACATTCAATCCCACTCTTCCATTGGAGAGTGAAACCCATATCACTCAGGTTGATGAACCATTGCTTGATCAAGTGATCAAATCGATTCCATCTTCGGTCAATCCCACTCTCCCTATAGAGAGTGAACTTAATACCACTCAGGTTCTTCTTGTTACATCAAATTCTTCTACAAAAGGGGGCATTCTACCTATTTCTATAGAACCCCCTCCAAGTACTGATGTCATTTCCTTTGATTGGAGTATAGTGACATAAATATTTCTTCCTTCTTCCACACATTTACAAATCATTGTAAAGGATTATGGTAATAATGTGTGCCGCACAAATGTAGATGAAGGTGCTTATGTTAGTATTTTATCCTCAACTTCCTGGCAAGATTTGGGTTTCCCTCAACTTATTATTGTTACACAAATATTTTAGCTTTTAACAAAACCATTGGTGAACCTTTAGGGATCCTTCCTAAGTTACCCATTACCTTGGAAGGTAAAATTGTCTGCATTGATCTTATGGTAGTCGAAGGGCCCTTGGATTTCAATTTCCTCCTTGGGCAAGACTATGTCTATGCCATGAAAGTTGTCATATCAACACTCTTTCATGTGATGTCTTTCCATCATAATGGAAACATTGTGACTATTGAACATCTTTTGTTTAGTGGTCTTGATTAGACTACCAACCATCCGAAATACCTGAATTTTCCTTATATGGAAGTGGTATCTACCCCTCCACAGGTTAATTATGTGCCAGCATATCCCATGCATTCAATTACAGATGTAAGCGAGTATCTCACTATTTGCTCGACTTATTTTGATTTAGATGCAATAATTGACATGGTGAAACCTTAAAATGGGACATTTGAAACTGATCTTTCTATCCCTATTGAGTCTCTTGACTTGTGTTTCTTCCAGAGAACTAGTCTTCCTTCTGATGAAGACCTGTCTGCTCAACTTAGTGTTCCTAAATTGATGTCATAAATTGTCAACCAAGGCTACTAAACTGTTGAAGTGAAGTGCACTATATGTGCCTAGGTATCTGTTTCTCACTACGTTGTGTTTAGTGTTTTTCCAATGTTTTTGATTTTGTGTTTTTATTCTAAGAGGAAAAGAACTAAGTGTTGGTAAAGAGAAGTTGTTGGTCACACTAAAATAGATAAAAACCTATTCTAAACTATGTATGGCACTTGAGAACAGAAAGTGAAATACTTTAACAAGAAAAATATCTCATAGCATGAACTCAATAACTCATAACATGAACTCAGTCCAATTCATTCATTAGAAATATGTTGGAATAATTTGAGAAAATGATAAGTATAATGTAATGAGGTTCTTATAAGTAAACAAAAATCTACAATATCACAGACAAAATCTTGTCCATGGCTAGAAATTTGTTGGAACACATTTGGAAAAATATAGTCTGCAACCTAGTGAAGAATTCTACTCTAATTTAACCTATGACACCGAAATTAATCCATTCCACAACTCAAAATATCACTGTTAAACCTCATTCAAGAATTAGAAATCTTTTGGAATAGCTTTGGAAAAGAGGAATTTTGTGAAATTATGAGAAGTTGTAGAACAATCAAGACTTCAAAATGACATTACCAATTCTTGTTCCTATGATGATGATGTATTAGTAGAAATTAAGAATAGGAGTGGTTTGTAAATAATGAAGGACATCAAGTCTAACTTAACAACTAGAATACAACTGACTAATAAAACTAAAAATAGAATGGATAAAATTGAACTAGAATGCAATCATTCAAACTTGAAATACAGTGAACAGAATTGAACTAGAGTGTCATTAACCTCCAGAGTTTTACAACTAAACTAAAATGAAACTAATCACTGAAATACTAAATCTCTGTCTCATTCGGTGTTAGTGGTATTTTGGAACAATTCATAGAACAAGACTAGCTGTAACATGTAATGTAAATGAGCATAAAAACATAAAGTTCAAAAAAAATGCAACTAAGCTCTAAAACACCACAGCTAAGTCTCATTCAGTGTTAGTGATATTTTGGAATAATTTGTAAGAACAAAACTAGCTGTAACAATTGATGTAATTGAGCACAAAAACATAAAGTTCATAAAAATACAACTAATTCCTAAAATACTACAGTTATATCTCATTCAATGTTAGTGATATTTTGGAACAATTCGTAAGAATAAGACTGGCCGTAGCATCCAATGCAAGTGAGTATAAAACACAAAGTTCAGAATTGCTTAAGCTAGGAATGCAACAAGGCTAAAGTTACTTATCTAAACAATGTGCACAAAGCTTCTTGGGTAGTAGGGGCCCTCTACCACCAGATTAGCATACAAATCTCCTCAATATTGCCTCATATCTTGCAATAAAGTGGAACCTCTTTCATTAAAGGAAAAGTATTTCAAAAACAGAGTATTACGGTCTTTTGAGATCTAGCAACAAAACATCAATCTAGCTAGCTATCTCTCGGTCTTCCAAGTCATTCTTATAAAATAAATACATAAATACCCTTGAGAAGAAATAGGAACAAGTGTCTTTTTCAATCAAAATCAAATTAGAACTTTTATGGAAGCCTCGTACTTTGTTGGAGACATCTGTAGAGTCCCAGTCCGAGTAGGAATCTACTTCTTGGCTTTGATCTCTTCCACGTGCATAACCACCTGTAGCTTCTTGCTCAGACTTCGTAGAGAGCAATAAATGATGTGGGAGTGTTGTGGAATTCAACCATATGAATTTTTCCTTGAAGTGACACCTGTAACCTGTGAGAACATGAAGATAGTTGCGGAATAGGCGTCTGGCTACAGAATGGCTGCATTTTGTAGCTGAGTCTAGTCAAAAATTACTACAACAACAAAACCATGAAAATATAGCAAGTTAGTCATTGTATACATTCCTAAAGTGACTTTAATCAATCCTATTGACCATTTAAGCCTGTAATTGATAAGAGACAAAGGAAATGAAGTGAAATTTGGTGAAGGGAAAGGACATCTTTGGGGCTCAACATACCCCCACTGCAAAGTTTTTGCATGTCCTCATGCAATCAACTCATATATTCTGAGACTTTTTCTAGGACATCTAGGCTCCTTCTTTTGCTTTGCCTGATATTCAATAGCCTCCTAGGCTTCTTTATGACCAACTTGAATCTCAAATTTAGAAGTGCCCTACTCAACTTTTTGTTTTTCTTCTTCAATTTCTCACTAGCCTTGCACAATTTTTCCATTTGTAGAGAGAGAGTTGTATTCATATCACTTTTCAGCTTAACGTGCTCCCTTAAAATGTCATTCTCATTCTTGATATGCCTATTGAGTACTTCTAACTCATATTTATCTCTTCTTAGCATATCAATTGCAGATTCTGGTGGGCTAGGAGTTATGTCTCTACTTTCTGAGGCTCTCTTCTCTAATGTCTCAACATAATTATAAATTTGTTGTTGTGTTGGGTCTATCTCCGAAGCTCCTTCATCAAGGTCCTCCTCATACTGGTACTTAGGTGATCTAGCAGTTGGTGTCTCTTCATCCTCAATGTTTATAATTCCCATTTGTCTAACCCCTGTTTTCTTCAATATACCTCTAAGCCTGTGGCTTCGTCTTGGTTGAGATGGTCCTTCACCTCTCTCCTTGGCATACCTTCTTATCATCTTCTCCTTTTTAAGTTGTTCCTTAATTTCAGTCAATTTCTCAGAAATTATCTCCTCACTGTCCTCTTGTATGGACTTACCAGTTTTAGTTTCAACAACTTTGGAAATTTTCCTTCTCTTGCTTCTTCTTGTAATTTTTCCTTCAGATGGAGATTCCTTGGGTTCTTCAAAGTGATTCCTCACTAGAAACGCATCCCAATTGTCTCCCACCTTTCTCAAATGATGTCTAATCAAGATTTTAACTAGGTCGTGGTGGTACAAAGTGGTTTCCAGGAATTGAACCCTCTTTTGAACATTAGAGGCCATTATCTTCAAACTATGAAGTAGGAAAAAGGGTAAATTGATTTATTCATCTGAGAAATGCATCATTAACCGAATATGATAAATATATAAGGTACCAAACCTTCCCTCACAAGTTATAAACTTTTGAAAAATGAGCAACATATTCTGCCATTTATTCTTCAGTGCTGAGCTAGGAATGCCCTTCTTAAAAATGGAAACATCCATACCTGGTGTTTTAAGCATTTGCCTTCATGCCTAATTATGAAATTCCCTATTTTTTAACCATCATTCTCCTTGCCTGGGTAATTCCGCTGCTTCTGCAATGAAAGCTTCTGTAATAGTGAATTTAACATCTCCTATTTCGACTTCCACTCCATTGAAGGACCGTGCAAATGTTTTAGTTACCTCTTTATGAAAACCATTGAATTTTTCCAAAAATTGTAACCACCCAGCTTGCTGTAGCATTTCTCTAATTTGTGGGAAACCCTCCAAGTATATGGTTCCGACTGGTTCTAACCTTACTATGAGACCCATGGCTTCTCTTCTCAACCTTCAATTTACTGCTCTTCTATCCATGGTGAAAATGGTTGTTAAAGAGTTGTTTTTACCCCAAAGGTGCTTTCTCTGTTTATGCAGTAGGAATTAGCTACGGAAGGATGATATGAAGAGGTTATAGAATGAGTGAAATGTAGTGAGGGTGATTTACATGAATTAATGAGTTTGAGATCCATCATGGGAGAAAATACCGCGGAAATATTTCGTGAGAAATTCAAAATCATCACTGAATACTTAGGCCTAGTGATGTGACTGATTAGGTCACTTCAGTACTTAATCGTTAAGTTTTAAATGATGATTTGATATGGTGGAGTGGAGGGGATTTTGTCCAAAGTTTTTATGATAGGTTTTAATCAGCATGATAAACATGAATAATTAAAACAACTTTTCGAATCATACATGATTTAACTATACTATAACTTTCATGTTTTGTCATCATAGTAGTTTTACAACTTTACCTTTTCCTTTCCTTTAATTTTTGTGGTTTTGATATGCTTTGTCCTCCTTTGAAAATCATTGATTCTTCAGTCTTCATAATTCCTTTGATTTTTCTTGTTTACATAGGTGTGCAGGGTCAATTTGCTGCTGAACAAGTGTTGTTGGATAATTACCTTCAGGATATCTGGCTGCAGAATGTCTAGCTGGCTGCAGAATGTCTGACTGGCTGCAAAATGTACCTGTAGGAACTTTGAAACATGGAATGGAATTTTGTATGAAATGGATCATGAAATATGGTGGAATGGCTTAGGAGTGAAATGAAATTTAATGGAATGAAATGAATCACAATTGTGAAGTGGAATGAAGCATAAAAAGTGGTCTGCAACTCGTGATTTGTAATACTCAATCTGCAGAAAGAGATCAAATTTAGAAATCTGAGACGGAAATGAAATGGAGCATGAAATGGAATGAATGAAGTATGGATGAATGGAGTGAATGAAATATGAATGAATGGAGACATGATGGAGTGATACTTATGATTTTGTGATAGCTAATTGCAGAAAAAAAAACAAATTTGAAAAGCTAAAGTGTCAGAAGGATTCTGATTTTCACTTTATCTTTTCTGTATAAACATGCTAATCAGTGATTAGTTTTCATGTTTATAATTTATTTTATTTTTATTATTTTTATTTATTTTAATTTGAATTCATAAAATTCAACTAAGTTGATGAAGAAGAAAAATTCTTCTTCATTAACTTCACATTACTGTTTTCCTGGAATCTCTTGACAAATTCTTCTCTTGAAAGTGGCTTATGATACAGCTTCAATCTATGACCATTTACAAGAAAAGTGAACTTCTATTCATCTATTGTCCTGATTTTTATTGCTCCATTGTAAAAAATTATCATAATTTCATATGGCCCAAGCCAATGTGTTTGGAATTTACCTTGAAAATATTTGAACTTTGAATCAAACAAGAGAGCCCAGTCACCTTTTTTGAACTTATTTTCCTTGATGTACTTATCATGCCATCTAGTCCTTTGTTGTTGGACTATACTTGTTTTCTGGACTGCATCCTGTCTGATCTCATCCAATTCATTAATCTGCTCCAATCTGTGCTTTTGTGCCTCTATTAGATCAAGTCCTAGCTGAACTTCCATTTTAAAAATTTGAATCTGAAACTCTATGGGAAACAAAAATTGTTTTCCATAAACAATTTCATAGGGAGTATGACCTGTTGTGCTTCTCCATGTAGTTCTATAGGCCCATAAGGCTTCAGTAAGCCTATCTTCCCAATCTCTTCTATGTAAATGAACAGTCTTTGTTAGGATTCCTTCAATGACTTTATTGGTAGATTCCACTTGACCATTTTCTTGTGGATGATAGGGAGTAGATTTTTTGTGTCTGATTTTGTACCTCTCCATCATTTGTTCCACTAGCCTTGATGTGAATTGAGCTCCTTGATCTGTAACAATTTCCCTTGGGACACCAAAACGAGTAAAAATATCCTCAAAAAGAAAATTAACTATAGATGCTTCAGTAGCAGAAAGTAATGGCTTGGCTTCTACCCATTTGGTAACATAATCAGTGCAAATTAATATATATTTCTTTTGTCTTGATGGAGGAATAATAGGTCCTACAAAATCTAAAGCCCATTTTTCAAAAGGTTCAATATCTACCTGAGGCTGCAATGGCATCTCACCTGAAGGAGAAGGTTTCCCTACCCTTTGGTAACTGTCACACCTTTTGACATACTCTTTAGCATCTTTAAAAAGGGATGGCCAATAGTATCCTAAATGAATGACCTTATAATCTGTCCTCTTATCAGCAAAGTGTCCGCCACAAGGTTCATCATGACATGCCTTGAGGATCTTAGGCATCTCATCTTCCCGAACACATCTTATAATGATAAAATCTAGACATGTTTTGTATAACTCATTAGCAACCCATGAATATTTTGCACTATCATAAATTATCTTTCTTTTGTCTCTTGCATTCATTATTGAAGGAAATTTCCCTAAAACTAAATAATTAGCAATTGCAGCAAACCAAGGAGTCCGAGTAGAGATTGCAAAAAGATATTCATCAGGAAATTGATCTTCAACTGGAGTGTTATCTTTGATGTTTTGGATTCTAGATAGGAAATCAGCTACTGTGTTTTGTTTTCTAGGCCTATCTAGAATGTTAATGTTGAATTCTTGTAAAAGAAATAACCATCTTATGACTCTTCCATTAGTAATTGATTTTTTCATTAGATAGCTAATTGCAGAGTGATCTGTGTGAACAAAAGTTTCATAGCCTGTTATATAGTGTCTGAATTTGTTTATGGCATTAACAACAACTAAAAACTCTTTTTTAGTTACAGTATAATTTAACTCTGAACGATTCAAATTTTTACTTGTATAGTAGATGGCGTAAGGAATCAAGTATTTTTGTCCCAATACTGCTCCTAAAGTTGTATCTGAGGCATCTATTGAAATATGAAAAGGTAACTTCCAGTTAGGTCCCCTTAAAATAGGTGCTTCAGATATTTTTGTTTTCAAGGTTTCAAAGGCTAACTTGCAATCAAGATTCCACTTGAATTCACAGTCCTTGGTAAGTAATTTGAAAAGTGGAGATGCTATCTTGCTGAAGTTTTCTATAAACCTTCGATAGTATCCTGTAAATCCGAGAAAACCCCTAACATCTTTTTGACAACTTGGAATAGATAAGTTAGAGATTACTTCAACTTTTGACTCATCAACTCTAATCCCATCCCCTGAAATGTGATGTCCCAAAACAATTCCTTCAGCAAACATCATAAAACACTTCTCATGACTTAGTGAAAGATTTGCTTCTTTACATCTCTTTAAAAAAATTTCCAAGTTTACTAAAACTTCTTCAAATGTGTTTCCATAAACCGTGAAATCATCCATTTATACCTCTACACAATCATGTATTAGATCCGAAAAAATTCCTAGTACTTCCCGTTGAAATGTTGCAGGTGCATTGCATAATCCAAATGACAATACTCGGTAAGCATAGGTACCCCAAGGACAGGTAAATGTGGTTTTTTCTTGATCTTCAAGTGCTACTTGAATTTGGTTATAACCACTGAACCCATCTAAAAATGAGAAGTACTTTTTTCCAGCTAATGTATCTAACACCTGATCTATGAAAGGTAGGGGAAAATGATCTTTAAGAGTAGCTTTGTTTAATTCTCGGTAGTCAATACATACCCTCCATTTACCATTTTTCTTTGGCACAATTACCAAAGGAAAAATCCACTGACTATCTGAAATGGGATAGATAAAGTTGACATTTAACAATTTCTGTAATTCTTCTTTAACAATTTCCCTAAGATTTGGATTCATCCATCTTTCAGGTTGTCTAATTGGTTTACAATTTTCCTCTATGTAGATGTGATGAGTGCAAGTCTTGGGGCTTATCCCTTTTATATCAGTGTACTCCCATGCATATGCAGAAGAATGTCTCTATAATATCTTGACTAGCTCTACTTGTTGAGATTTCTCTAGGTTCTTGTTTATGTTTAAAATTTTGCCTGGAAATATCTCAATTGTAGAGCTGCCAAATTTATCCATGGAATAGAGATACATTTGTCTTGATGATAAAAACTCAATGTTGGATTATTCTTGAAATTGTTCATGTTTGTATTCCGAAGAGGATTCAGATTTTTCTAAGGTATTCAAAATCTGGCTATCTTCACTAATTTCTGAAATTGTGAAGAGAGGTTGTAAGTCTTCTTCATCCTCTATCCATTGAGTATCATCTAATTTTGTAATTTTTTTTTTGGAGGATACAAGGTAAATTTCTTGGTTGAACTACCATCAGAGATGTACATATCACCAGATCTACAACTAATGAAAGCATCAGCTGTAACTAACCAATGTATTCCTAATATAATATGATGTCGTCCTAGATTACTCTTAGGAGTTAGGATCATAAAATCTACAGGATACTCCCAAGAATCTAGGGACACTGGAATGGCTTCTATTATCCCATCAGGTTTAATCACATATCTGTTTGCTAATTGTAATAATGTGGGTGTAAAAATAAGATTAGGAAGTTTCAGTTTATCCATGATTTGTCTACTCATGATATTGATTGTTGCTCCTAAATCAATAAGTGTGTTTTGGATCTCAGTTCCATTGATGTGTCTTTTGACAACTGGATTTCCTGGGTCTAGATACTTTGGAATAGCAATCTTACCCATCATGATATCTGTTATTTTTCCTGCCAATTGAATTTTCTTTGTCTCTCTTATTCTTTTTCCTGTTTTCTTCATGCTCAAATCCTTTATTGTCTTTGCTAAGATTGGAATTTCCTTGATAGCTTGCAATAATGGGATATTAATACAAACATTTCTCAGCTCATCTAGGAAATCATAATTAGGCACATAATTTGTTTTTCTACACCTCTATCAAATTGTAATCTTTCTGGAAAGGGAGGTGTAGAAGTGGATGTTGATGGCTGTTCTAATATAGCAGTTGAAATTATTGGTTCTTTTTGTTTTGATTTTTCAATGTTTAGGTCTTGGAAAGGTGTGTTCTCTTCAAGACTTTTATTCACCAGTAGAGAATCTTCCTAAGAGTTGTTTTGCTCTTGTATGATTACAGAAGGTTTCTTCTTTTCAATTATTCTTCAAGACCTAAGTTGAACATCACTATGGTCTAAAGGAGTAATCAAATAAGTTGGAAACTGTTGGCCTTCTATCATGTATGTATTCTGAGGATTTTTATTGTTGGGATTTGGTATGGGTTGGGCAGGCAACTGATTTGTTTTCTGAGGAAATGGTAATGGAAGTGGTGGATTTTGAGGATTTTGTTGAAAATTCTGTTGAGGAGGGAAATGTGGATATGGTGGATATTGATAGTACTGAGAGTATCTTCTATAGGGATTTTGTGCTCCTTGCGCCCAAGTTTGAGATTGATTTTTGAATTGGGGCCAAGGTTGCTGCCAAGAATTCCAATTTGGTGGGGGTTGATTATACATATGATAATGGAATCCTTGTGTTTGAGGTCCTTGCCATGGCCTTCTAGAGACAAAATTGAGAGATTCTGTGGAATTTGTAGAGGTTTCTTCTTGAAAGACAGCTTTAAGACCAGGAAGTGAAGGACAACTCTTGGTCTCATGTTTTTCTGAACACATTACACAGGTCTCTACTACTTTTGCATCCAAAGGGCACTCTCTCAAGGCATGTTTCTTTCTACATTTTGGACAAAAGATTGCTAAGGCACCAGATTTTATTTTCTGTTTGTTTTGTAACTTAAGGGTGTCTATTTGTTCACTAAGACTCCCAAAAATATTAGATTTGAATTCATCAAGCATATGTCCTATTTCTGCCCTACTTACTGTCCCAGAAGCAGATTTACTTGCCCTTGCAAGAGCAGGGTCTCTTGGTCCTTTTACAGTTTTAGATTTCCCTCTTGAAAGGTTGACACATAATTCAGCTATTTCAGGTAATGTGAGCTGAGATATATCCCCTTTTCCCATCATGTTAAGGATATCTAACCATTCATCCCTAATTTTCTTCAATAAGAGAGCTTTCAAAGTGTCTTGATCTAAGTTTTCCATTTTTTCCCTCTTGATGTTATAGTTAAACCTCTCCAACAAATCTTCCAAATTTTCATCCTTATTTTGTAACATTTTAAACACTTCCTCCTTATGGTTGACTGGCATACAGTAATCCAAATACCTCTCTAGAAATGCTTGTTTCATGTCTTCCCATGTCCTAATAGAACTGTTGATCAAACTCATAAACCATTTTAATGTTGCTCCTTTCAATGTTGAAGGGAATAGTTTAAGTTTTTGAGCATCTTGTAAGTAGTCATAGGTTCTACATAGGACTTCAAATTCAAATAGGAAGGTTTCAAGGTCTTCAGTTTTGAGTCCATAAAAGTTTGGAAGGATAGAGGGTGAAATTTTTTTCATAGTTGCATTGGTTTCTTCGTCTACTATAGGAAACCCAAAAGAGCTTCCCATTTCTGTTCTACCTCTTCCTCTGCCTCCTTCTCCTTCTTCACCTCTACCTCCTTCTCCTCTACCTCTACTTCTACCCCCTCCAAATAGTGTGTGTTCTCCATTAAAAACTCCTCCTCCCCCTTCTTTTTCCATAGTTGATTCTTCTGTGGAAGTTGAAAAGTTTATGTCCCCAACAGGGTTCTCAGGATCTTCTTCAAAGACAGGTTCAGTGGATAAAGTGGAAGGTATTTCTAATGGAATATATGATCTTAAGTTCTCTGGAAGTCTAGGATCAGTAAAGGATGGAATGTGGGTTTGAGTTGGAGGTGTTCTGGCTCTTGGTCTTGGTAAAACAAGTGGTGTTCTAGGAATCAAGTTTCTGCTTCTTATGAATCTACCCCTTGAGTCCCTTTCTCTACGCATGTCATTGTTTTTGGGAGATAAGAAACAAGGCTACCTAGTTACACTTCCCCGGCAACGGCACCAAAATGTCTGCTCAACTTAGTGTTCCTAAATTGATGTCATAAATTGTCAACCAGGGCTAGCAAACTGTTGAAGTGAAGTGCACTATATGTGCCTAGGTATCTGTTTCTCACTACATTGTGTTTAGTGTTTTTCCAATGTTTTGATTTTGTGTTTTTATTCTAAGAGGAAAAGAACTAAGTGTTGGTAAAGAGAAGTTGTTGGTCACACTAAAACAGAGAAAACCCTATTCTAAACTATGTATGGCACTTGAGAACAGAAAATGCAATACTTTAACAAGAAAAATATCTCATAGCATGAACTCAATAACTCATAACATGAACTCAGTCCAATTCATTCATTAGAAATATGTTGGAATAATTTGAGAAAAGGATAAGTTTAATGTAATGAGGTTCTTCTAAGTAAACAAAAATCTACAATATCACAGAGAAAATCTCATCCATGGCTAAAAATTTGTTGGAACACATTTGGAAAAAGATAGTCTGCAACCTAGTGAAGAATTCTACTCTAAATTAACCTATGACACTGAAATTAATCCATTCCACAACTCAAAATATCACTGTTAAACCTCATTCAAGAATTAGAAATCTTTTGGAATAGCTTTGGAAAAGAGGCAGTTTGTGAAATTATGATAAGTTGCAGAATAGTCAAGACTTCAAAATGAAATTACTAATTCTTGTTCCTATGATGATGATGTATTAGTAGAAATTAAGAACAGGAGTGGTTTGTAAATAATGAAGGCCATCAAGTCTAACTTAACAACTAGAATACAACTGACTAATAAAACTAAAAATACAATGGATAAAATTGAACTAGAATGCAATCATTCAAACTTGAAATATAGTGAACAGAATTGAACTAGAGTGCCATTAACCTCCAAAGTTTTACAACTAAACTAAAATGAAACTAATCACTAAAATACTACAGCTCTGTTTCATTTGGTGTTAGTGGTATTTTGGAACAATTCATAGAACAAGACTGGTTGTTGTTAGCCCCCCTATGAAATTATTGGCAAGCAAGCTGGGGGCTAGATTGTTCTAGAGCTTGCAAGGAATGCCTTTCCCCTGAAAATTCATCTTCCTTGGAGTCTCTTTGTGCTGTGCCTAACATATAGCCCCTCTGCTGATCCATTTCTCAAAAGGCCATACATTTCCCCTCGTATCACTGCAAACACCACGTTTTCCCCCTAAACCCCTCCAATATCCCCATCAAATTCTCCATACACCCTTTGTTTCATTCAAATACACCTTGGTCCTTCTATCGTTGCCCTCCCATAGTCTCAAAATACATCAGAAAGGCTTGAAAAACCCACTTTAAACCTTATATTAAGCCTAGCCCCTTTCTCCATTAACCGCCGCAGCTTTCTCTCCCATAAGACCCAGCGCCAGAACCACTCGCTAAAGCCGTTGGGCGCTTATCCCCTCCAACCCTTTTTCCGCCCAAAAAATCATAAAAAACCTTTGATAAATCACATTTTTTGGGTTTTAAAGGTTTGCCGCTGGTTTGATTTTCGGTAAATCTTCGTTGTCCATTAAACACCGGATCCAATGGGGTGGTGCTCACCCGAAACAGTGGTCCCCACCCCGCCTGCGCAGTTTCAGAAAACCACGTTGTTTATTCCGCACCACCATTCGCGAGTCGGTGGTTTTCTCCGAGCGACCAGCGATTCCATTTAGCGCTGGCCGCGTGTCCTCTGTACGGCGGCAAACCCGCTCTCATTTCGCACATTAATGTTCGGTTGGTGGTCAGGTAGCCGAATTGCTAAGAGCCGTCCGATCCAAAGCCCTTCATCCAACGGCTGTCGTCCATCCGAACCATGCACTGTTTAACCTCCGCCCATCGTACCAGCCGACCCTCCGTCCGTCTCTCCCCGCCGTCGATCTTCGCCCGATCGACGGTCCAGATCTATTCATGCATGGTTGACCATTCCGCTGTCCCCGGGTCCTGGGACGTCACCCTGCGTGTATCTTCCATACGTCCTCTTAGTCCATTGCATAAAATTGATTTGTTTTCATGCTTTTTAACGTTTCTCGTTCGATCTTTCACTCCACAGACCTCCATCTTTGCCAGAGCGTTTTCTCCATGGGCCTTCTGCATTTTTTGCCATGTCACCACCCGCACGTCCATTTTGCCCATCCACATCACCCGCCGCCCTCGTCCATGGATTTCTTCACAGGCTTCGTGTTTCCTGCAGGGTTATAAAGAAAGAATGGCCGTTGTGATACACTTCTATGCTACTAGGACAACTGGATCCGAGGAAGATCATCCACAACAGCTGAATTTATGAACAAAGGCCCAAGAAGGTGGAGATGAGATGTTCATTAAAGGAATAGAGTTTGAACTCTATAAAAAATCTCCCATCGCCATTAAAACCCGAGCTAACTTGTCAGAGGTAGAGTTGAAGCAGCGAAGCGTTCTAGTACAGAGAAAAAGGTGATTAAGGCCAGCCAATGAAGATATTAAGCCTTAACCACAGGTTTAGAATGCACAGCAGCAGTTTGAAGACCTCGAGTATCCATCCAAAAGGTCCTCTGCACAGTAAAAGAATGTCCCTGAAGGAATTTCTACCCTAACAGCAGCTCAAAGAAATCAGAACATTTATGAAGCAGACCTTTTAGCAGTTATTTACCGTTTTTTTATTCTCCACAATTACAAAAAAGTATGGCCGCCATAATGCAACAAAGTCATGTCTGGAGTAAAGGAAAATCTAAAGAAGATCATCCATGCATATAGAGGTGACAGACATTAAATACTCAATATTCAAACAGAATGGGCCTCGGCCCTATTTCTCTACTCTGTGTTTAATGATACATTTAATTTTCACCTACCTTCTCAGTCGATTTTCTATCCACCATCTGCTATAAAGCACAGAAGGAAACATTGTAATGGTTGTTGATGAGATATCAGTGAAATGCAAGCATTGTTCCTCTTGAGACAAGTTCTCTGTGTAATATTGTAAGATAGGTTGAGACTAGATGTATTCAGACTGAAAATTCAAGCTATGGGCTATGATGTACCTGATTGGTGTTGTTTTTAATATGACAAGCATGTTTCTTTGGATCCTGATCTAAAGCAGCTGGTGATGTTTCCTCTTTCTCTGTATTTGTGATTGACTTGCTCTTATGTTATGCTCTGTTTCATTTCATTTCTGCTGGTAGGCAACAAAAGTATAACATAGGATTCACCCTTGTTAGGTGCCCTATGTTTCCTGCTCTCCCTACCTCAATGTTTTTTGCTTATATGTGTATATGAATGTTGATTTCAATTGATTTAACCAGTGTAGTGGATGATATTGCATGCTCTCTGATGTATGAATTGATGAAGTCTATGTTTAGATGTTCTTGGTAGGATTTAGCTGGAAGGTTTGAGAACACTGGGGATTAGTGTTAGCCCTGTCCACTAGGATCTTTGCACGACCAGCTAGCCTTTCTAAGATCCCTTGTAATTGCCTCTGATTTTTTCCAAGCAGGCCTGGAGTTAAATGACCTCTGACCTGATCTATAGACAGAATTAGATGGTTCTCCTCCTTTCATTTTCAGTCCTTAATGTTCCATTCCATCTTCTATCCTTTAAGATCCAGATGATTTAGATGACTAGCCCAACTGAAAGCTTGCACATTGAACACAAATAAATCCTTTCTTGACTCCATAGCCCAATGGCCTTGATGTTCTCTGAGTTATCTACCTTTTCCTAGCTTCCCTTTTGCTCATCCTTGTCTTGTATTGGACACTTCTTTCCTGATTCCCAACAACCAAACTCAATCAAAAAAACAAACCCTGAGCCCCATAACTAGCCTAACATTGAAACATTGAGCCTCAAAGACATATGCTTTGGCAAATATAGAGAGATCCCTCTCTGGACCTAGGAGGGCTAGATCCTAAGGTCTGAAAGTGGTTCTGATGTTGTCTCATCTTTTGGTCTTGCCAATCTGGCCAAAACATGGGAACCCCAACATAATGGCGACTCCACTGGGGACTTGAGTGCATTACACTTTGAACATCCCTAGGCATTCAAACCCACAAATCTCTGGTTAGATTGGCAGAAAGTCATCCCTTTCTTGAATCAGCCTCCATTCGTTGTGTGCCTCATACTCTTAGACAGAGCCTGGGAAGGGTCGGGTAGCCTCCGGATCTCACCCTCTTCGGAGGTGACATATCTAGTAAACGCCCTCCCAGTCAATCTCTGGTTGGAGTTTTTTGTGTTTTTAGGTTATTCCTGAAAGGTGACATTACCTAATTGCTGATGGTGGATAGCATCCTACTTCAAACATTCATGATCATCCACCTGGAGACTCCACACTTCCTATGATCCAAAGACCTAATGACTCCACTAGTAGAAGACTTTGAACTGGTTGAGGAGATGCAGTGACCTCTTTTTGATTTACAAACATGCTTCCACGCATACAGAGAAGATATGCCCCAATTAGCAGGGAGCATATCCTTGGATTCCCACACAAAATGCCTAAAGTGGACTGGTTAAAAAACTTACCTACCTTTCAGGGTGAAAACACTGAAGACCCCTTGCTACATCTCATCAAGTTTCATATACATGTGTGGAAATTTAGAGTTGAATGGCATGAAGACTGCCTAATGAAAATGTTCATGGAAACATTAGAAGGAAAGGCTAGGAATTGGTATGAATGGTTAGAACCACGGAGTTTGTTTTCTTTAAAGGACATGCACCAAGTATTTTACAAGAATTATAAAGGAAACTCTCCATCCTTATCATGGGACTGTTGTGATCAATCTCAGAATATCATACAGTACCTGTTAGACATTGATAAGGATTTGGTTAATACGCAATCTGAAGATCTGTTGACAGCCATTCAAAAATTTCATATGCATCCTAGCTATCACAAGAACATGGGTGAATCGGCTGAGGAAGAAAACAATCAAGAGACTGTGGAATTTCTTCAAGGTATTCTTGAAAATTCAGATGTTGATTTATCATCCCTGATAGTTGAGGCTCAAGATGACACCCTGCCTCAAATCCAGTCTTCAGAGGAAACAGAGAGCTGCTGCACTTCTGCACAAAGGGACACAAGACCATCCGCCCCTTTGACAGAGGAAGAAATAGATCAAATCATCAATAGACAGCCAGCCTCTGAAATTTTTTACAGATCAGAAATTCTTGTCCATTCATCTGATGAGCTTTATTGTACAGAGTTGGAAAGCTCACATCTAAATCAGAATGAAGAAAAATATGCTGACAATCCAGTATATCTGATTGGTAACATTACTTACATTCCTGATTCCCCTGTCTTTGATCTATCTGATGATGATGTTATCCAGATGGATGATGATCTTGCAGGGTCATCGTTAGTAGATTTATGGGAGGAAAATCATTTCCATTTACTTCCAGAGAGTAATGAGCCAATGCAGGCTATTTATGATACTGATGAAGAAAGCTTTAAGAGTGCAGAACAGGGTGAAGGATCTCTAGATCTTTGCTTCACTCCATTACAACTCATCAGTAATGGTTTTCACATGATTGGAGGTCAGCAGCGTTTCATCTTAGATGATGAAGAGGAAAACAAAGAAGAGGTTCTTGAGCAGGATGTGAATAACGAGCTTTCTCTTGAAAAAGAGGAGGAAATGGAACAAGACCCTGCTCAAGAATACATGGATCTCTTCACAGAGCTCAGCACACCAGAGCATAATATATCAGAGCTCCAAGAGGACAACACTGCCATATATGACGAGTCCTCCAGTTCAGAAAGTGAAGCAGATGAAGGAGATTCTCTTTCTCAAGAGAGTTTTATTCTTGATCCAATGGAAGAAGAAGAGATCCTGGTTGAATCCACCTTGTCAAATATTCATAACCAGGTATCATTTCATGATCCTTATGCACATTTCCTACATATTCTTGAAGAAGGATCAAGGGTCTGTTTGAGCAGCATGTTGCAAATAGAGAAAAAAAATTTCAAGGCTGCTGTTATGGAACAAGAAGAGTGGGAGCTGCCCTGCCTATCCAGCATGCTCAAGGAATTGAGCAAGAAGGACCAGCCATGGGATCACTTGAAGGACTGGTTGCATTGGAAGACAATGTTTGTAAGCTAGACTGTAAATATTCCAGTAAGAGTAGGGTAGGTAGGAAAAGCTCAATAAGGCTCAGTGTGTGAGCATGTAGTTAGTTGTTTTTAATTTATGCAAAGTCCAGCAGGTCAGACAGTCTAATCCTGACTTGACTGTTTTTAAATTTCTTGTCTTAGAATGTAGGTGAAGGAACCTGTTGGACAGTTTAATCCCAACAGGTATTAGATTAGGTAGAGAAATGGATGAGGCCAACAGTCTAATCTAGCCTCATGGAGAAATAAGGGTAGATTTAGAGTAGGTTTGTTTTTGCTTTCAAAATAAAATAATGTAAAGGGTCTGCTAGTTCAAATGCACCCAAGGGAAAATTGTATAACTGTAGTTCGGGTAGGTAGATTGGTTGGGAAATATTTTTTCTGATGTTTCTAACATACTGTGGCAGCTAAAATTGAAGAAGAAAGATGGCTTATGACAGCAGGCATCTGGCCTACTCCAAAGATCATCTCTGGTTTCTTGACTCCTCCAAGGAGCAATCATCCCCATGTGGAGCCACTGTTAGCCCCCCTATGGAATTCTTGACAAGCAAGCTGGGGGCTAGATTGTTCTGGAGCCTCCAAGGAATGCCTTTCCCCTGAAAATTCATCTTCCTTGGAGTCTCTTTGTGCTGTGCCTAACATATAGCCCCTCTGCTGATCCATTTCTCAAAATGCCATACATTGCCCCTCGTATCACTACAAACACCACGTTTCCCCCCTAAACCCCTCCAATATCCCGATCGAATTCTCCATACACCCTTTGTTTCATTCAAATACACCTTGGTCCTTCTATCATTGCTCTTCCACGGCCTCAAAATACATCAGAAAGGCTTGAAAAACCCACTTTAAAACCTTATGTTAAGCCTAGCCCCTTTCTCCATTAGCCTCCGCACCTTTCTCTCCCATAGGACCCAGCGCCAGAACCACTCGCTAAACCCGTTGGGTGCTTATCCTCTCCAACCCTTTTTCCGCCCAAAAATCATAAAAACCTTTGATAAATCATATTTTTGGGTTTTAAAGGTTTTCCGCCAGTTTGATTTTCGGTAAATCTTTGCCGTCTGTTAAACACCGGATCCAACGGTGTGGTGCTCACTCGAAACAGTGGTCCCCACCCCGCCTACGCAGTTTCATAAAACCGCACTGTTTATTCCGCACCACCATTCACGAGTCGGTGGTTTTCTCCAAGCGACCAGTGATTCCAGTCAGTGCTGGCCGCGTGTCCTATGTACGAAACTGAAACCGCTTTCATTTTGCGCGCTATTGTTCGGTCGGTGGTCGGGTAGCGGAATTGCTAAGAGTCGTCCGATCCAAAGCCCTTCATCCAACAGCTGCCGTCCATCCGAACCGCACACTGTTTAACCTTCGCCCATCGTACTAGCCGACCCTCCGTCCGTCACTCCCCGCCGTCGATCTCCGCCCGATCGACGATCCAGATATGTCCATGCATGGTTGACCATTCTGCTATCCCCGGGTCCTGCCACGTCACCCCGCGTGTATCTTCCATACGTCCTCTCAGTCCATTGCATAAAATTGATTTTTTTTCCTGTTTTTTAACGTTTCTCGTTCGGTCTTTCGCTCCACAAACCTCCACCTTCGCCAGAGCGTTTTCTCCATGGGCCTTCTGTGTTTTTCGCCATGTCACCACTTGCACGTCCATTTCGCCCATCCACATCACCTGCCGCCCTCGTCCATGGATTTCTTCACAGTCTTCGTGTTTCCTGCAGGGTTATAAAGAAATAATGGCTGCCGTGATACACTTCTATGCTACCAGGACAACTGAATCCGAGGAAGATCATCCACAGCGGCTGAATTTATGAACAAAGGCCCAGGAAGGTGGAGATGAGATGTTCATTAAAGGAATAGAATTCAAACTCTGTAGAAAATCTCCCATCGCCATTAAAACCCGAGCTAACCTGTCAGAGGTAGATTTGAAGCAGTGAAGCGTTCTAGTACAGAGCAAAGGGTGATTAAGGCCAGCTAATGAAGATCTTAAGCATTAACCACAGGTTTAGAATGCATAGCAGAAGTTTGAAGACCCCGAGTATCCATCCAAAAGGTCCTCTGCACAGTAAAAGAATGTCCCTGAAGGAATTTCTACCCTAACAGCAGCTCAAAGAAATCAGAACATTTATGAAGCATACCTTTCAGCAGTTATTTACCATTTGTTTATTCTCCACAAGTACAACAAAGTATGGCCGCCAGAATGCAGCAAAGTCATGTCTGGAGTAAAGGAAAATCTGAAGAAGATCATCTTTGCATATAGAGGTGACAGACATTAAATACTCAATATTCAAACAGAATGGGCCTTGGCCCTATTTCTTTACTCTGTGTTTAATGATACATTTAATTTTCACCTACCTTCTCAGTCGATTTTCTATCCACCATCTGCTATAAAGCACAGAAGGAAACATTGTAAGGGTTGTTGACAAGATATCAGTGAAATGCAAGTATTTTCCTCTTAAGACAAGTTATCTATGTATATTGTAAGATAGAATGAGGCTAGATGTATTCAGACTGAATGTTCAAGCTATGGGCTATGATGTACCTGATTGGTGTTGTTTTTAATATGACAAGCATGTTTCTTTGGATCCTAATCTAAAGCAGCTGGTGATGTTTCCTCTTTCTCTGTATTTGTGATTGACTTGCTCTTATGTTATGTTCCATTTCATTTCATTTCTATTGGTAGGCAACAGAAGTATAACATAGGATTCACCCTTGTTAGGTGCCCTATGTTTCCTGCTCTCCCTACCTCAATGTTTTCCGCTTATATGTGTATCTGAATGTTGATTTCAATTGATTTAACGAGTGTAATGGATGACATTTCCTGCTCTCTGATGTATGAATTGTTGAAGTCCATGTTTAGATGTTCTTGGTAGGATTTAGCTGGAAGGTTTGGGAACACTAGAGATTAGTGTTATCCCTATCCACTAGGATCTTTGCATGACTAGCTAGCCTTCCTAAGATCCCTTGTAATTTCCTCTAATTTTTTCCAAGCAGGCCTGGAGTTAAACGACCTCTAACCCGATCTATAGACAGAATTAGATGGTTCTCCTCCTTTCATTTTTAGTCCTTAATGTTCCATTCCATCTTCTATCCTTTAAGATCCAGATGATTTAGATGACTTGCCCAACTGAAATCTTGCACATTGAACACAAGTAAACCCTTTCTTGACTCCATAGCCCAATGACTTTGATGTTCTCTGAGTTATCTACCTTTGCCTAGTTTACTCTATGCTCACCCTTGCCTTATATTGGACTCTTCTTTCCTGATTCCCAACAACCAAACTCTTAATCAAACAAACAAACCCTGAGCCCCATAACTAGCCTAAAATTGAAACATTGAGCCTCAAAGACATATGCTTTGGCAAATATAGAGAGATCCCTCTCTAGACCTAGGAGGGCTAGATCCTAAGGTCTGAAAGTGGTTCTAATGTTGTCTCATCTTTTGGTCTTGCCAATCTAGCCAAAACATGGGAACCCCAACAGCTGTAACATGTAATGTAAAATAGCATAAAAACATAAAGTTAAAAAAAAACGCAACTAAGCTCTAAAACAACACAGCTAAGTCTTATTCAGTGTTAGTGATATTTTGGAATAATTCGTAAGAACAAGACTAGCTGTAGCAATTGATGTAATTGAGCACAAAAATGTAAAGTTCAGAAAAATGCAACTAATTCCTAAAATACTGCAGTTATATCTCATTCAATGTTAGTGATATTTTGGAACAATTCGTAAGAACAAGACTGGCTATAGCATCCAATGCAAGTGAGTATAAAACACAAAGTTCAGAAAATTGCTTAAGCTAGGAATGTAACAAGGCTAAAGTTACTTATCTAAACAATGTGCACAGAGCTTTTCGGGTAGTAAGGGCCCTCTACCACCGGATTAGCATACAAATATCCTCAAGATTGCCTTAGATCTTGCAATAAAGCAGTACTTCTTTCATTAAAGGAAAATTATTTCAAAAACAGAGTATTACGGTCTTTTGCGATCTAGCAACAAAACATCAATCTAGCTAGTTGCCTCTCGGTCTTCCAAGTCATTCTTATAAAAGAAATACATAAATACCCTTGAGAAGAAACAGGAAAAAGTTTCTTTTTCAATCAAAATCAAATTAGAACTCTTATGGAAGCCTCGTACTTTGTTGGAGACATCTGTAGAGTCCCAGTCTGAGTAGGAATCTGCTTCTTGGCTTTGATCTCTTCCACGTGCATAACCACCTGTAGCTTCTTGCTTAGACTTCGTAGAGAGAAATAAATGATGTGGGAGTGTTGCGGAATTAAACCATATGAATTTTTCCTTGAAGTGACACCTGTAATCTGTGAGAACATGAAGATAGCTACGGAATAGGCGACTGGCTACAGAATAGCTGCATTCTATAGCTGAGTCTAGTCAAAAATTACTACAACAACAAAACCATGAAAATATAGCAAGTTAGTCATTGTATACATTCCTAAAGTGAGTTTAATCAATACTATTGACCATTTAATCCTGTAATTGATAAGGGACAAAGGAAATGAAGTGAAATTTGGTGAAGGGAAAGGAAATCTTTGGGGCTCAACAAGACCTATTCAAATCCATGATCGACGTGTGTCCCTTGATATGTGTTCCTAAAAATTGGAAACCATGATCAAGACTCATATGAGAATGGTTCTTTCACTGTGCCAACCTCATTCAAAATGAAATAGATCCTTATGAGGATAGTTTTTTTACTGTGTCAACCTTGTTAAAAAATGAAAAAGGTTCCATGAGGATGGTTCTTTTACTGTGCCAACCTTGTTAAAAAATGAAACAGGTTTCCATGAGGATAGTTCTTTTACTGTGTAAACCTCGTTAAAAAATGAAACAAGTCCCTATGAGGATGGTTCTTTTAATGTGTCAATCTCATTAAAAAATGAAATAGGTTCCCATGAGAATGGTTCTTTTACTGTGTCAACCTCGTTAAAAAATAAATCAGGTTACTATGAGCATAGTTCTTTTCTTGTGCCAAGATCGTTAAAAAATGAAACAAATCCTCCCATAACTGAGTCGAGTCTTTGACTAGATCTCGTAAATGTTAAGTGGAGTCTTTCATTTGATCTCATAAATGAACCTTCATTCCATCTAGCTATTAGTAACCAGTAGTCTACTTAGGTGAATGAAATGAATCTTAGGGGCCATGTGCCCTTGCAGGTTATGCGTGGGGGGAATTGAAACTTATCTCAAGAACAATTTTTTTCTCTATTTCAAGCTTGCGTAAAAATTAAACAAACCTATCTCAAGCATAATTTTCCTATGTTTAAAGCTTGTGTAAAAATGAAACTACTCTCAAGCATAGTTTTTCTCTATTTCAAGCTTGTATAAAAATGAAACCTATCTTGAGTCCATTTCAGTTATTATTTTCAAGACTTGTTAAACTCATGAAAATCCCAAGCTTCTTTTGTTATATTTCATGCTCATAAAACACATGAAAATGTCAAGTTATTTCCATCTTTTCATGCTCGTAAATTAAATTGAAATTTGGCCATATGAGTACACTTTTATCACTTTTTCATACTCGTTAAAAATTACGAAAAAGTGAAACCCTAGAGTTCTATTTTAAGCCCTTTTTAGACTCCCTAAACATGAAAATATCTTCGAGTACTTGAATATTCGAACTCGAAAAGTAAATGAACAGTTGTATATTCAGTATAATTTTATCCCTTTTCCGAACTGAACTAGAATATTTATGAAAAAGGTATACATTGACTAATTATGGTCAATATAGTTCTCTCCTACATTATTTTATCCTTTTTCGGGCTTGAGGGACTAAATTTACGAAAAATAAGGTTATGGAGTTTGCTTATGTTTTTCTCCTTACTCCTTAAAACTGAAAAACACCAAGCTTCTAGGATCGTTAAAATTTTACATTGAAAGAACAACATTATTTTTCCTTTTGTGTCTTTTCAAACTCTTTAAACATGAAAATGACATCGAGTTACGCCTTCACCAATCTCATAAAATTTAAAAAATATAGGACTCATCGATCATGGCGAAGCCGAACCACTCCTTCTTAGTATTTGTTAAAAATACTTCAGGTGACTCATCCGAAGGATGAGCTTACAAGAAAAGCATATGTTATCCTCCTTAATCTTGTATACAAATAATGAGATACTTTCTAGTAATGGTGGGGGAAAATTGGGAAGGAATGTTCATTTTTTTATTATTAAAGGAAGTATGTCACTCTTGAACATGAAACTCTATCACATTTGTATCCAGGTTGGGAAATCCATCTGTCTCACAGTTAATCAAACCTCATTGAAAGTATTCAGTTGGATTTGAGTATTATCGTTGACTAAAATGTTTCCAAGTCTAAGTGTGGTTTCACCAATATGCTCAAGAGAAGTCCAACCTTAGTCAAAATTACCTTGCAATTCATAACCTTCAATAGCGTCGGTCATCCCTGAGTTAGTACTGGATCACTCCAAATTTTTCTTCAAAACTTGACATGATTTTCATGTCATAGGCCCTCCTGTGACAGATTGCTTCCTATCGACTTCCACTCACTATCTAGGATGTTGATATAGAAACCCTTTTCAATACCTTGAGGTCTGCATCCCTTAATGGCAGGTTTCTCTCTTTTGACAATAGGTTCTCATCATTTTTATTTGATAAAATTATTCTATGAGTGTTCAACTTCAAAAAATTTAATCACACTTCATAGATTGTACTAGAGTACCTTGAGAGTCGTTGTCATTATTGGTGGTTCTCACGCACTTGTTAATGGTTGACATCATTGACCGGTAATAAAGTGGTTTCTACCTTGTTTGACTTGAATAAATTCACTCACATGGTTAGATTAATACCATGGATTGAGAGATGGAGATCAAGACCCTAGATCTAGTTTCATCCATGCAGGCTACACAGAGTTATTAAATATTCATGATTGTAAACATAGATCCATTGATGGTTGCATTGATACTGCATCTTCTTTTGATATGGATCTTCATATGTATTTCCATATAGATTATTTGAGATACTTTTACTCTGAGTATGGGAATGCCTACCTCAGTGATGATTATATATATTTTTATTGTAATCCTTGAATTTTTGTTGCAGGTTTCCTACCATTGTCTCTGATCTAATCTTTGGCATGATAAAGCACTCCAATATTTTAATGACTTTTCATACTTCACACTTTAGGGGGAAATTTGTTACACATCATTTTGTCACCATGACACTTGATAGTTAAATGGATCTCTCACCATCCATAAACATGTTTCAATGCACTCCCTTGCAGGTAAAACATATAAACCCTTGAATAAATTATGAATTTTGGGTAACATGGTATTTTAACCTATTTAGTATGAACTGTGCACTTTTCCTAGTCAATTTCTGTGCATGCAGAATTTCTTCCATTGAAACCTGCGCATAAATGCACTTTGTCTTCCACTATATATAGTGCACATGAATCAATGAAAAGTAGAAATAAAAAGTAAGTTCTAGAAGCCTTTTTGGGTGAATATATCCCAACTAGAAGCTTCTTGGTCATATTTATTCGAGCCTTACCCCTCACAACATGGATATAATTCCCTTTCATCAAGGAACTCTAATCCCAGTATTAATGGATCTCATCCCTCTTTTTTGGATATGAAACTTTCTCTACTTGGACTATAAACTGAGTAGAGGCTATAGGGTTAGGGGAGTTCACAAAAGGTAGTCTTACGCTGTTGAATTTAGATTGGGAAGCTTATTATCCAAAGCGAGGGTTGGAGGCATTTTGGAGGAACCTCATGATATCAAGGCATAGGTTGTAAGGCTCTTCTTTATCTCTGAATTAATACAAATGAATTGTTTTTTCCATTGTATTGTCTTACTAAAATCATGAATGATTTATGTTCCTTTATGTAATCATTAAGATGATATCAATTTCTGATCTCCTTGATCATTAGATTAAGTTTTTTTGAATCATTATATTGCATATGCCTTTGATTTATTTTATGTATATGACTGCATATATTATCAAGCATTGAGGAGCTGCATCAAGACAGATTGGGGATCTACATCAAGCATTTCGCAAATAGGTAAGGGCACCACTCTCCTTTTCTTTTTTTGATGATTTAAATGAAGTAGGCTTAGGGAAAGAGTTATTAAATTGTTTGTTTGTTTCTAGTTTTTCCTTAGGAATTCAGGGATATTGCTCTTTTCCTCAAGAGGGATTTTTCTGTGTAACATACATGTAGATATATTTTCATCCATTTATGATTTTAACTTGTATAGTTCATATCTTAGTGATATGACTTTTTATGTCGCACTTTCAAATAATAATTTTCCTAGCTTATCATATATCCCTTTTGATGTCTCCAAATATTCTACGTATGGGATGAGGGAACCCTCGATGGATTCTATAAGAATACTTCGAGCCCTTATATCATTTTTAATATATTTAGATAGTTCTTTCTCTTCAGATGGTTTGGATACTTTTCCATTGACATGATCAATAACTTCATTTTCATTGAAGACTAAGTCTATCCTCCTCCATTTACATGCAAGGAAGTTCAATGACCCAATGAACTTGTTGTTCTCCTTACAAAATTAACTAATTTTACTAGATCTAGACATAGAATTAAAAACACTTACTTGTCAAGTGAAGATGTTCTGTGATGATGAAATCTTCAACTTGATGCCTTTGTTGATGATAATTGATGATGAAATATTGATGATGATGACAACACCTTTATTCTTCTTCCCTTTTATGTGAAAACTTGAATATTCCCTAAAGTCCTTCCTTTAGTTTTAAGGTCTTCCCTTTGATGATTGAAGTTCCCAAGAAAAATTTGAAGTGTAGAATTCTTCTTTGAGTGCACTAGGGTTTGTAGGTCTTCTTCTACTTACTTCAAGATGATGACGCAATCCTTGTCCTTATAATTTCTTGGAGATGATAGGGTCTTCTTGTTACTTGATTATTTTATATAAATTTATTCCTTGTTTCCTTCAAGCTTCCCTTCCTTGAATTGTTACCTTTTCTTTGAAATCAAGTTGAGAAATCTAGGGACAACAGTATAAGTGATTTTTCTTACTTATGATAACTGCTTGTGAGGAATTTTTACTTGTATTACTTAATTTATTCTTTATATTTATTATTATTATGTTCTCTTCATCAAACAACTACCAAAACATCATGAAAAATGAGACAAATGACACAAGATATAGGCTATCAACCAATGCCACACCCTATTTAATATTGAGAGGAAAACCCACCGAATTCTTCTTCTTATAGAATCTTCAATTGATGAATTCCAATACTTAGACCATTGAGTTACAACCCCTCCAAGATCAAGTCAAACCCTACTTCAATTCAACTTCAATATCTTATTTGATTTTTCTTTGCTTTTAACCCTCGTCCCTGCAAACCTAGCCTAAACCTTTCTACCTCCTTCCTACAATTATTATCCTTATGTAATTTACTGTCCTTTTCACACGTGTGAAATGATTAGGGTTATTTTAACCCTCCTTCTCTTTCGCTAGACTTGTGTTGGTTTCGTACTGAATTCGACCTGCCATATAGATCATTTTCTTACCTTAATTTGGTCTTCTTTAGGTGAATATAATTCTGGTTTGTAGCAGCAGAATGTGCCCTAGTTTCCTCACACTTGTGCAGAGAAAATAACCCAAAAACAATTCAGAAATTCATCCTTCTCTTATCTTCCTTCGCCCTTCTCTTCTTTTCTCCTTTTCTCCTTCTTGTGATGTAGAGTCAAGTGTGAGAAGTGTATCTTTGAGAGAGGTCAAGTGCTTCCTTATATAGGTTTCTTATCCCTTGAAATAAGACCAAATTCTCATTGATTAAGGTCGACTTGTTGCTTGAGTAACCAAATTGATTGATAGCCCTTGACTTGATATTGGAGGGTTATTTTGACTCAAATAATTTTCTTACAATATGTAACATGCCCAACAAGGGTCTTTCATACATTACAATGACTCCCTAGTCTTTTAGACTCAATGACAAGCCCTAGCTATTAATAAAACAAAAATTATTCCCACTATAGTGTGTGCTTCCTTATATAGGTTTCTTGTCCCTTGAAATAATGCCAACTTGTCATTGATTAAGGATGGCCTATTGCTTGAGTAACCGACTTGATTGATAGCCATTGACATGATATTGGAGGGTTATTTTGACTCTTTATTTTGAATCAAATACTTTTCTTACAATATGTAACATGCCCAAGAAGAGTCTTTCATAGATGAAAATGACTCCCTATACTTGTAGACTCAATGACAAGCCCTAGATATTAATAAACCAAAAGTGATGCCCACTATAGTGCTTTCCCAACATTCAACTTGGAATACATGTCCCATGACCTGGGTATTAATTTTCCTTTATTATCATTTATTACATGAACTTTAACCCGACATTGTTACAACCCCCTCCCCCTTAAGGGAACACCTTCCTCGATGTTCAATGATACCTATAACCAAAAAATTGCTGAAAAAAAATACTACCCTGGAGCTTTATAACATAACTAGTTGCAGTATTTACAATGACCACTCTTGAAAACAAAACAAACATACCGCTTATTGGAGCTTTATAACCTAGCTCATTGTGGTATTTACAACCATATACATATATACATATACCAAAAAAACATTTTATTGAACCAAAAAATAATGAAGGATACAAATCTCGCATCTAATCAACCATCTCCCATGTAGCTTCATCGATCCTAAAGTGCTTCCACTGCACTTTAACTTTCTCTATTGTTTGTTTCCAGAAATTGAGTTTTTTTCGTAGTTATTTCAATTTTGGTTATGGCTGGAATTCTCCCTCTAGTTCCACCTAAAATATAGACCAATCAATCACATGATGAACATACTGTACATATCTCTTAAGCAATGAAGCATGGAAAACATCATGGAATTTTACAATCGACAGTAGTGCAAGACTGTAGGTCACTGGTCCAGCCCTTTCAATGATCTCCAAATGCCTACAATAATGAGGTGCCAACTCGACACATAATCCAATCCATATGGAGCTCCTCTTGGGCTTTATGCACAAGTATACATGCTCGCCAACTTGAAACTCCTTGTTGATCTCCATAACTCTTCTACCTATCATGTGTTGCCTTCAAATTCCTTTTAATAACCTGCATTTCCTATTCCATCTCTGCCAACATGTTCGTCCAATCAACACCCTATTCACTGGATCATTTAAACTGATAGGAGTATTAAAACTCTGCCCATAAAGAACCTCAAATAGACTCATCTTCAAGGACTCCTGGTACCCATTTTTATATGCAAACTATACTAGTGGAAGGTACTCCTCCCACTTCCTCTATTGATGCATGATGTACATCCTAAACATGTCCTCAATAATTATGTTCACCCTATGTGTTTGTCCATTTTATTTGGATGATAAGTTATACTAATAGCCAACTTTGTCCCCAAACCTGAAAATAAATCCTTCCAAGAACTTGGCGTCTCTATCTGATACAATCTTCTTCGTAACTCCATGCAACCTCACTATCTTCAGGATGAATATCAGAGCTACAGCACTAGCTTAATTAGTAGACTTCACTGCAATGATAAGAGCTAATTGACTTAATATTTCAATCACAACCATGATGAATCATGTTGATTCGATTCCCTTGACAAACCTAAAATTAAGTCCACGAAAATAGCCTCCCCTTTCCATTATGAAATTGGAATAGATTGTAGCAAACCAATTGGATTCTTGCACTCTGCTTTTACCTGTTGATAATACAAACATATCGCAACAAACTGAACCAGCTCTTTCTTCAATTTCCACCAATGATAGGAGTTCTTAACTACTGTTAAAGTCTTCTGATATCCCAGGTGACATGAATATAGCTTGACATGAGACTCCCTCAAGATAATATTCTTGAGCTCACCACTATCAGGCACATAAATAATGTTCCTGAATGTGAGCAAGCCACCTGTTGTGAGATGATACTTCTCATCCCTATTACCTTCACCTTGCTTTTGTAACCTATGCTTCAACTGTTGATACATATCATTATGTTGTCCTTCCTGCAAGATCTTCTCCTACAAATATGTCCCATAATAAATCACTATTGCAATGTGATTCATCCTGAACTCTCCTATCGAGATCATCAACAACCATGTCTCTCCTTTCCCTTGATATATTAAATCTCGAAATAAAACTCACCGAGAGTATCCAACCATCTATCTTGCCTAAAATTCAGATTAGGTTGGTGAAACAAGTACCTCAATCCATTATGATCACTCATCATAATAAACCTCTGCGCCAAGAAGATAATGCCTCCACATATTCAAGGCATGAATGTTAGATGCCAACTCAAGATCATGAGTCACATAGTTCTACTCCCGCTCATTCAAATTCCATGACTCGTAGCATACCACCTCTCCTTCCCCGCATCATGACTCCACCAAGCCCTCTCTTGCAAGCATTTCAGTACATACCATGAACTCCTTATTAGGGTCTACAATACTCAATATTATATCATTTGTAATCATATGCTTCAATTGCTCAAAACTAACCGCACTCTCCTCTAGGTCCCATTCAAACTTTTTTTCCTTTTCTCTACAAAAGATGTAAGATAGGAAGTTTGTGAGGAGTTCCCTGATAAACCACATGTAATAGGTCTGGTAGTCCCATGAGTGATCTGACCTCATCCACATTCCTAGGAGTTGGGCCATTCCATGATATATCTAATATTTTATGGGTCCACTACTAAAGCTTCCTTGGAGGTAATATGCCCCAATTAACGAACCTTATTCCGAAAGGAACTTCATTTAATAATCTTGGCATACAACCGATTCTCCTCAATAATCTCAATACTCGCTACCATCTTCTCGACACACTATTCCTTATTCTCTATAATATATCAATATATCATCAATAAATACTAAAGCACAAACTTGTCCATATAAGTACGCAACACACGTCTATCAAGCACGTGAAAGTAGTTGGAGCATTAATAAGACCAAAATGAACCACTACAAACTCATAATTCCTCACACCCGGTATGGAAATCTAGTCTTCCAAATATCTTACTCTTTGGTGTGCACTCCAGTGATATCCTAATTCCAATCAATCTTCCAAACCATTGTTGTTCCCTTCAATTGATCAAAACAAATCATCAACTGGCAGTGACAAAGGATAATTGTTCTCGATCATAACCTCGTTCACACTTCCCGTAATCAATGCATACAATCGTAAGATTACCTAATCCTTATTCTCTTTACAAACAACATGGGTGCACGCAAGGTAGATACAATTGGTCTTATGTATTGTTTATCAAGCATATCCTTAAGTCGTTAGCAACTTCAGTTTATACAAACTCTAGAGTGTTCATCGTATAAGGTTCCTCGATGTTGGTAGTTGCAGCCCTATTACCAACTCAATAGATAAATCCACTTCCCTATGAGGTTGTAACTCTAATATATTTGTTGGAAATAAATCTTGAAAGTGCTGAAAACATGGTACCTCTTCAGACTTTAGCATCCTCAACGATCCTTCCCCTTGTCACTCGCAGCATGCACTACAAATAATACACACACTTTCCTAGAAATGTGCTTATATTTCACAAGCCTAACCATTCTCGCTGATGTTATTATTTCCGTAATATTATGTTCTCTCCATCATCATCCAAGCACTCAATAACATTCTCATAACAATATACCTTTGGTAACATTAGTGAAAAACAAATACATACCCAAAATAATATTTTATGATCCCAAAGGAAAGAAAAAATTTAGATGTAATTATCTAGGCATACCATTCAACTTTCAAATGCACAAGATGCTACCCAATGATGAACTTTTTTTCTTGGTCCCCCGTAGCCAACCGCACCAACCAAGATTAGACATACACTTTCTTTATTCAAGCCAGACTTTTATCCACCTTCAGAAATCGACTAAAATAACTATAATTAGATCCAAGATCAATAAATGCCAGAAAAACTTGATCATGAAGCTTTTCTCTACCTTCCATCTCAATAATGGATTCCCCGATGGTACCATTGCATATTATCAAGTGCCGCTTAGATACAAGGATTTTTCCGCCCCAACATACCTAGTTGTATGTGCCTCTTGAGCACTATAAATCTTAGGTCTCCCACCCCGATACAATGAACAATCATTATTGTGATTATCCTTTTCACAAATCACCAAACACTTCAATGGTTCCCCGCCACTATCTTTATTCTTCTTCTCTTCAAAGTTGAGGCCCATGTCTCCTTCTTAATTGTACCAAACTTCTTGTAATGGGCCACATTTTATTTATCACCTTCATCTTGAGGTTTTTCCTCTTCTGCAAAGGCCATTTTACTTTAGCCTTCGTGTTCCCTTTCCACTCACGCTTAAAATTTTGATAACAATTCTTCAATTTCCTAATGACTTGCTCCAATGATCGAGGCTCATCATAATCAATCTAATCCTTGAATGATTAATGGAAGTCCACCGATGAATATTTAAACCTTCATCTCTTCTCATCCTTGAGGTAAGGAACATACCCTCAACAACTCTATAAATTTATTCTTGTAATTTCCTCATCTATCATATACCCCATCTTCACATATATAACTCCTTAGCCTTTCCATCATAATATCTCTCTTTGAAAACTACTTCTTCTCGAAGAGTCTTTTAAACTTATGACAACTCAAATCCTCTTGTAAGGATGATGGAAATGATGACCATGATTTATATCTTACCCAAAATTATAATAGAACCCATAACCACTACCTATCTTGTTAGGTGTATCCAACCATCTCGCCACCTCCGACCATGTCATCCATGTCCAACCTATATCCCGATTGAGACCTATTATCATATGCCCCATTAGTCCTTTCCTCCTATTTATAATTGATCCATGGGTGTCCCCTGCTCTCTAAAATGTATAAATTTGAATAATAGCTGAATTATTCACCGATATTATCCCGATTATACATTATTTAAGATTCATGCATAATACATAACTCTTTCTACAATTGATCATCAATTTGCGGAAATAGAAGCAAATGTCGCATGCGCAGGTAAAACATAATCGAGCACACATATAACTACAATATGTAATGGGAAATATTATAGCTGAAAACCCCTCAACAATATGTATATTATAATGATATAGAACATGTAACAATACATAGAAAAAAAATCTCCTCACAAAACTCTCAAGCATTATCTCACATGCTACACACAACCTAGCTCGTAGATATGAACAAGTCACAAGTTCAAATCTCTTCCACCCGTCCGCCTCGCTCTACCGCGCAATCCAAGATGAATAATGATAAGATCCAAGTTTGAATCCCACTAGATTGTACCTGCTAGCAATCCTCATTGGAAATCTCAATCAATGTGTGTGCACTATGTACATCAGATATAGTCATAAACTCGATAGTAGACTCACCCTTTCACCCACCTCTAACACTGGTGCTCCTTCGAATCGTCCATGCATTGCGCTTAATTGATGTATTCTTTTAGTTTATTTATGAATTAATAATTAGTGAATTAATTAATAATGAATTCACACTCACTCATCACTAGTGTATTTATCGGCTAGACTAAATACAACTAGTTCAACTAAGTTAAACCTAACACAACTCCACCAACCGTCTCATCAACTCCACCAAACTCGCCACATGAGTTCTAACTAAAGTCAACTATGCAATAGCTCAACTAACCGCTAGAAAAGCATATTTTCCTTTTGTCACTCAGCATGTGCCACATCCAAGCATCAAACTCAAGTGCTCCAAGAGGATAAGATAATGTTTTCTATAGTCCAAATATTATTAAGGGCTAATAATATTGATCGATCTTATTTTTAGACTCGCGCTCTAAAAATAGATCATACCAATATCTAAAAAGATAGGTCCATATATTTTTACCAACTTGACCAATCATCCATAAATAGCATCCCGCAACTCATAGACTGATGATCCATATGTCTAAAAATAGACATAGTCTAAAATAGACTTTGCGCTAAAATAGATCTGCGGGCCCACTTAGTGGAAGGCGACTTTTTTTCACTAAGCTCCATCATCTTGTTGCATTTTCAACACTCCCTCTCAACAAGATATGGATTATCTCAAGTAACCCCTATCCTTCCTCTCGTGGTATTCTCTAATTTTCTCCCCGGTTAGCGCCTTCGTCAAGATATCGAAACGATCCCGATCCTCCGTGGGAATGTATGAAAGTAACACGATTCTCCGCTAAACACAAATCTCCGATATGATGGTACTCGATGTCAATGTGTGGATCTATCATGAAAATAGATCGGATTAGCTGAGAGTTTAATGCAACTCCAGCTTATCACAATAAATCATAGTAGGGCTCTAGGTGTGACCCGAACAACCCGACCTATGATCTTCCTCATCCATATAGCCTCGCATGCAAACCCAAACTTGTTGCTATATACTTCCGCCTCCGCCGAACCGAGTGCTATGGATCTCTCGCTTCCCGCCGTACCGTGAAAACCGCTGTCAACTCGAGTACCGAATATCCCTCCGCATGTGCTCTTTTTGTCCGTTGCGCTCCCCGCCCAACTCGCATCCGTGAAGCCACATAGTCTTCACCCTCATCTCTCCTCGTCTGTACTCGACAATCCATATCCCGATGTGCCTCTAAGTATAACACAGTACATATGCTTGCTCGCCTTCCGAAGAGCTTGTTGGTTTAACCGATAGCTTGTGAAAAATCGAGTTAACAAGCATAGCATATATCTGCGGTCGTGTATCACCCGTATACATAAGCGACCCCACCAATCACGTCGATAAACAAGTGGCATCCACTACCTACGCTCGAAGTAGCATCCTCCTTCCTCCAACCTCCATGAAGAGGAGTATCAACAGTGCTTGCAACATGCATGTTGAACTTTCCAAGATTCCTGCATACTTACCTTGAGAAAACAAATAGTCCATCATCGAGCCGCCAAATTTCCAATCCCTGTGAAATAATGAAGGAGGCTCCAAGTCCTTCATCTCAAACTCTCTAGCAAGATCCTCCTTGCATGAAAGTATCACATGCTTTCATCACTCCGTCAAAATAAAATCATCTACATAAAGTACAATGATCAACAACTTACCCTCCACCACAATCCCTGCATAGGTCAGATCCGCCTCACTCTTGAGAATCCAAGTCCTGAAATAATTGTCTATCCCAGTGTGTACCAAGCACGAGGTGCTTGTTTCTAACCCTAGCTACAACGCTCTTTTAAGCTTCTGCACACATGCGACTCGCCAGCTCGAAGATCCTTCAAACCTTTCTGGGCTGCCTCTCTATGTACACCCTCCTCACTCAGACCCCATTTAGAACGCAAAGCCTTTCACATCCATCTCGATGAATGTGCCACCCCATCTCGCGCGCCGAGAGTAAGAATCGTCCCGTATGGAAGAATACCTTGCAACGTGTACAAAGGTCTCCTCATAATCGATCCCCTATCCGTGAGAAGCCTCGAGCAACAAATCTTGCCTTGTACTTCTCCAGACTCCGTCACCGCTTCCTTCACTTTGTAGATCCATCTCGAACCCACCACTTATTTCCTCCGCACTTGGGACAATCTCCCATGAACTATTTCTCTCGACAATCGAATCATACTCTTCCACTCCATGGCACGCTACCCATGTGGGGTCCTCCACAACTTCCTTTCGAAAGAGGATGGCTCATTTCTCATGACACACATTTTTCCTCACAAGAGCCATGCATCTCACTGTACTGGGGCACCTGGTGATCGTCTCTCGTCTCCGCGCTCGGTGGCCGTAGGTGGTCTACAACCTTCTCCAGTATCTTGAGCTAGTCGCCCAGCTCTTCTCGTAGTGCGCTCTCCGCCCTAATGGGTTGGCGCTCGTGCATGAGTGGTCTCTTCCACTCCATGAACCTCATCTTGTGGCTGATCCACATCCCGAGGGCTCATCCCTCAGGGAACTAATAGCCCCTCATCCGCATGCAAGTGTGGCTCCCTCTCAAGCGCAAAACTCATGGCTTTCTCCTTCTAAAATTTGATATCCCATCGCACAAATCGCCTTGTGACTCGTCCGGAAAATACACACGATAGTTTTGGGGCGTATCGCTGCAATCCCTCACAAAATATCCCAACCTCTCGTGGCTCCGCTCCAGACCTTCTTCCCCGTCATCCTTCGTCACATGAATGTAAACAGGTGAATTAAAAATCCTCAAATGGGAAATATCAGACTCTACCGTAAAACGCCTCCTGGGTGTACTCATGCCAAGTATCTTGTGAGGACAACGATTTTGCACATATACTTTGCAGCGATTGCATGCCTCCGCCCACAAGTGAATGGGTAGGCCCTCGACTCATGCAACATCGCTCCCGCAACACCCACGATCGTTCTGTTCTTCCGCTCAGAAACCCCGTTCTGTTGTGGGTTATGAGGTGCTATGAGCTCTCTTCGAATCCCTTCTGTGCTGCGAAAGTCCTTGAATTCTCCAGAGATGAATTCACCACCATTTTCGCTCCTAAGAGCCTTCACATGCTTCCCCGATTCCTTCTCCACCAGCGCCTTGAACTCACAGAACTTTGAGTATGTCTCGCTCTTCTTCTGCATGAAGAAGATCCAAATGACATCCGAGAATAATCATCAACAAAGATCACATAGTACCCGTGCTTTGCTCGTCGAAGCTACTAAGAAAGGTCCACACACGTTCGTGTGAATTCTCTCAAGATCTTCGTGGCGCGACTATCCTTCTCGTGAAAGGTGGCTTTCACAAATTTTCCCAAGGTACACCCTCTTGCACCGATCCGACCGCGCAAGCAGTGCTCCTTAGGAAGCCCAAGCAGGAAATCTGTTACAATATCTTCAGCTCCATGGTGAAGGTGGCCCAATCTCCCGGGTGCCACGACTCGCCATCATCCCGGCTCACCACTCCTTCCGCCTCGTATGCCATTCGTCGCGCAACCATCTACTTGTAATTGATAAAGGTTCTTGAATCGAACCCCTATCTTCCGTATTTCTCCAGCTTTGTCTTACCATGCAGTGAAAAGCCTTTCCCTTCGTCGAAGACAACATCATATCCATTGTCTTCCAACATTGCCACAAAGATAAGATCTTCTTCAATCCCGGAACATGCATCACTTCCTTCAATACGAAGGGCTTAACAGGACTCCCTCTCAAAGGAAATGGTACCGATATCGGTCTCATCGTATCTACCATCGTTGCTCATCTCGATGTGCACTCCAAGATCTTTCTCATCCGGATCGTAAAACAAATCTCGATCTCCCGTCATGTGAAAAGACGGACCTACCGTCCAAGAACCAAACTTAACCCATCACACTTGATACCAAGCATGCGATCGATGAAAAATCCAAGTCAAACTCACGAGGCTAAGGCCTCTCCTCTCATGCATCCAAATCTGTACCGTTTATTTTTTCTTCTTCTGCGGACAATTTGTGGCATAATGTCCAGTGCTGTCGACATGGTGAAAGCACTTCACCTTGGACATGTCCTCTGCTTCGCCTTTTGCACCGGAATGAGAAGATTTCTTGCTCTTCTCTTGCTTTCGGCGTGCCAAACGCCACTTTTCTTCATCGATGCCTTTGATGAAGATCCGTCCCCGGTATTCCACCTTATCTCCTTTCGCACAAGATCCGACCAAAGTCGCTTCCCATCCCGGCAATTTCTCCCAACCATCGACAGAGTCCCGATAGGAGTGCCAACTCTTCTGAAGACCAAGGAGAGCCAAGCTCACCAATTCCTCATAATCTACAAGATACCCCACACTCCTGCCTCATCCCCCGATTGGATGAACTTCGTGAGGTACTTGGGCATACCGTCGCCTTCTCCATATTTATGTGTCCGAGTTTTATCCTTGAGCACCAACTTCCTCCTCGGTCGCTCTGCTTTGGAATAAATCTGTCAACACTTTCCCACATCAAGTATGGAGAAGCTTTTCCATGTAGGCTGGATACAATGTGATCCTTCACGCCCTCCAACGAAAATCCTTCGACACTTTGATGTCTTCTTTTGCCAAGCCTCAACTTGAGCAACAGACGTAGGGCTTTAGGGACTTTAGCATCTATGAACTCCTTCAACCCGTTGTCATATACACACCGCCTCCATCCTATCTCTCCATGCAATATAATTTGAGTCGCCTTCAAGAGCATACCTCCAATCGTAGATCCGTTGAAAGACATTTTTGACTTCGACACCAAGAAAACACTCAGCAAATTCAAATTCCACCGGCTCAAAACTCAACCAAGCTTCTGATCTGCGAGAAAAAAATTATTTCTCATACAGAGAGATCGACTATGGGGGCATTTAATGATATATCACCTTTCAAAGAAAGGATGGATCTAGAGGCTACTCGGCCCCGCTTACGTACTCCCGCCTACCGAAATAAATTGTAATCACTGTAATAGATTCGATGATCAATTTCACTCGATACCATGTATAAATTTGAATAATAGTTGAATTATTTACCGAGATTATCTTTATTACACACTATTTAAGCTCATGCATAATACATAACCTCTTATACAATTGATCATCAATTTGCGGAAATAGAAGCAAGTCGACATGCGCACATTAAAACATAATCATAGAACACATATAACATAGTATGTAATGGGGAAATATTACAAATGAAAACCCCCCAACTATCCGTATATTATAATGATAGAGAACATGTAACAATACATAGCACAAAGCTCCTCATAGCTCTTAGCACTATCTCACATGCTACACACAAACTAGCTCAGTATATGAACAAGTCACAAGTTCAAATCTCTTCCACCGTCCGCTCGCCTCTATCGCGTATCCAAGATGAATAATGATAAGATCCAAGTTCGAATCCCACTAGCTTGTATTGTGCAATCCTCATTGGCAATCTCAATCAATGTGTGTGCAATCTCCTATGCACAACTATAGTCACAACCGATAGTAGACTCACCCTTTCACCCACCTCTAACATCGGTCTCCAGCTGAACTATGCATGCATTGTAGTTAATCGATGTATTCTTTAGTTGATTTATGAGTTAATAATTAGTGAATTAATTAATAAATAATTCATCACCACTCATCACTAGTGTATTTATCAGATATATAAATACAACTAGTTCAACTAAGTTAAAACCGAACACAACTCCACCAACTTGTCTCATCAACTCCACCAAACTCTGCCACATGAGTTCTAATCGAAGTCAACCATGCAATAGCTCAACTAACCCCTAGAAAAGCGTATTTCATCAACCGCATGTGCCACATCCAAGCATCAAACCGAAGTGCTCCAAGAGGATAAGATAATGTTTATAGTCCAAATATTATTAAGAGCTAATAATATTTCACTAATGTATTTTTAGATCAAAGCATATAAAAATAGACTTCACCCAATATCTAAAAAATAGAGGTCCATATATTTTTACCAACTTGACCAATCATCCATAAATAGCATCCTGCAACTCATAGACCATGATCCATATGTCTAAAAATAGACTTTGCGCCAAAAATAGCCTGCGGGCCCACTTAGTGAAGGCGACTTTTTTCACTAAGCTCCATCATCTTGTTGTATTTTCAACATACAAAACTGATAAATTCTAAAATATCACTGCATTTAAGTCTTCTTGCTTTTCTTGAGCTCTGGCAAGCCTCTCCTGTGACTCAATGATTGTTTCATTATCTTCCTTACAACTTATGGTTTCTACATTTAGACTTCTCGAGGTATATGTTATGTTAGGAGAGTACTCTTCTCCTTACTTTCTTAGCTGATCGATAAGGTTAGTCATGTGAACTTTAATCCACCATTATACTCGTCATTTATGGTCTTCTACTTCCTACAAACATACATAATAAAAAAACATACCTTATTTAAGTTCAAGGAGGCTATCTCTATACCGCACAAATAAGTCCGTATAATGGTATATATATATATACACACACACACACACATATATGACATTGGTATCACAGCCTTTCTATGTTCGGATAGCCTGGATCGGGATGCATGGGATGTGAATTTTTATGCATGCATGTCGGGCTGCGTATCCATGCATTATAGTGCTATGGATTTTTCATAGTATATTGTTGGGTGTTACAATTTGAGTTATCATGCATGATGTTGATATCTTGATATATATATATCTATATATATATATATATATTTATACCAAGAAATCAACATCATGCATGATAACTCAAATTGTAACACAAAATATATACATGAAAAACCATAGCCACTATAATGCATGGATACTGATCGACATGCATGCATAAAATTCACATCCCGCCCATCCAGATCCCAACTATTTGAACATGGAATCTTTCGATACAATTTATAATCTCCCCTCCACATTTACTTGCTTTTACAAGCTCCCTAGGGTAAATGTGACATGAAGGCTACTATGACATGAACAAACCTCCTAGTTCCAATTATGGTAGTGGGGATGAAAAATCGAAAACTATACCGACATCCCTCGTGAGACCACAGACCATTCATAAGGTTGCATACCAACCTAGGGTGGTCAATCCTTGAGATGGAACCCTTTTTCACCGATCTAGTATCTCAACCGCACACACAACAAGGAAAGGGTGCATTTATAAGTCTCCAACCCACCCACACATATTCCTTCCTTCATGTAGTTATGGCCTAAATTACAATGTTCGAGCCATCGAGCCTCTAGATATGATCCATCTTTCCAGGGGTATCCTCTAGACACCACCATAACTTACGATAAAACTTCTAGAATCATGTTAATCATGATGACAATGCAAAACATTCAAACTTGAAGCAAGAACTTGACCTACACTGCCTAGAACATACTAGAAATTTTGTCAAACATATGGTAAACACGTTATTTATATGTCATGAATGCATATATGATCCTAAATATCTAAACTTCATCTCGAGAATCACCATGAATGTCTAATTCCCTCTCAAGTATTTACCAAAAAACACTGTAGCCCACTGCATTCATGAACCATTAGTTACTTATCAAATCATGAACGAGAGAGTCATAACTAGAGTACATCATATAACCAACATATAATCAACAAATAATAACCATATAAACCATGGAAAACCAATCATCAAATCAACATAATAAAAATTACAAGTGCTCATAAATCACAATAGGAAAAATAACTCTTATCAACATATGTAATATAAAACCAATAGGGGACTTCCACATACCACCCGACCATAGATTGAGTTGAACCAAAAACTTATTTAAACCAATAACCCTCGTGCCATATTCCAAGCATGAACCTCATGGAATAAACTAAGACAAAAATAATGAGTGGCTCCAGAGCTTAAACCACATCCACCCTCAAACTCTCGTGATCCCACCTAAACTGGTCCCAAGATCACAAAACCAAACCAAACTTGGATTCCTCAAAAATTTTCACTATACCTTGAGGAATTTTCCTATCTCCACCCACCTATCGAGGTATTCTAAGATAGAACCAGCTCCACCCCAAACCCTTGGGAATTTTCCTGAGACCTCCTCACCCAGTTCCAAAAAATTTCAGAAATCCAAAGCTGAACCGAGAATAAATCCTATCACACCATGTTATCTAAGAAATGGAAAGGCAAGGCTGAAACTGCTATCAAAATAAGAAAAACCTATGCAAATGACAACAAATGAACCAAATAAACACATGCATGAACCATACATTCACACCTCAGCTAAGAGATAACAAATGTAACCTATTACCTACAAAATATTACCGTTGAAGCTATTGACCCAACCTTCTCCTTACTTTCCCTTGCTTGTCCTTTGATTTCCTTTTCCTTCCTTTAATTGCTTTCTTTCTCCTCTTAGATCTCTCTCTCTCTCTCTCTCTTTATCACTTGATCCAAGCTAAAACTGACAACAATTGTGAATTGGTTCTCTAATGCTTTTTTATTATTGATGTCTCCTTTTTTCTTCATTTTCCTTCATTTTTCTTCTAATTTCCTTAGCATGCAAATATGTGTCTCTTTACCTCCATTTTATTATATTTTCCTTTATTTTCATAGATAAATGCCAATGATTGTCTCTTTCCCTTTTCCAATTCATTTGCCAATTTCTATAGCCATTAATAAACCAAAAGTGATTCCCACTATATTTATTTCCCAACATTCAACTTGGAATAGGTGTTGCATGACCTTGGTCTTATTTTTCCTTTATTATTGTTTATTATATTAACTTTAACCTGAGGTTGTTACAAAAACAAAGATGACTTCCATTAATCTGACATTGGAATCACAGGTTTTAGAGATCTTGCAAATGGAGTTCCAGTAGAGTCTCCTACAGAGTCTATGGGGTCCCCAAAATCAAAATCAGGAACCAATGTTTGCTCCACCCGACATAGACATGCATCCATATCATTGATATTAAATCTCACATTTCAGATAATTCTCTTAATATCCTCCAAAACCGAGAAGATGTTGTAGTTATGAGCCTATTTTTTCTTAGAAATAAGCGCAATAAAGAGTCCAACTAGAACCACATAGATAGGGAGTTCAATAAAAAACAATCATTTTTCCTCATTTTACCAAGATCTGGGCTCCCTAACCAACTAGCATCATTGAACTTTGACTCTGAGAAATAGGGATGATCCCCAAAATCCTTTGATTCTAGAAGTAGAATCTCCCTACACACATCTAAGGGTACAACATTGAAGAAATAAGCAATTGAGTCCCTTGCAAACTAATGACTTTGTTTGACCCTCCATTGACCAAAACCGCCCCGACGACTTATCATTTGTTTCCAGGGAGCCATAACTTCTAGCACCAAGAGAATATATAGAAAACCAACTGAAGAACCACTGTTAACAAAATAAACAAAAGTGTGAACCAATGAATTTTAATACTAGCCCCCAAGACAATAATATCATCCTTGAAAAACAAGAATAGAGGATGAAATAAAAAATTTGACCAGTGATGAACCCACCTAGGACTACAAAACCAACCCTAGCTACCAAATTGTAAGGACTAAGTGTGTAGTGATACCCAAGTTCCCAGGAATCTCACAGTAGAGGCTAAGTATTCAGAACAAAACAATCAAAGGTGGAGATTGAAGATTATAACCTCTAACCACCCATGGAAGACACCTTGACAGGAAATACAAGGGATAATTACTGCAATTAGATTCTATGAACCAAAAATTAACCCATTGAAAAATAAAATACCATGTCTCATAACCATAATAAAAATTGGCTAGAATACTAGCAGTCGTAAATCAACGCTGGACAAGGGTATGAGATACCTAGGAATTTCTACTTCGAGAGATGTGAATTCGATAGAACTACCACAAATTAAAAAACTTATCCCTTGTGCTGTAGAGTGAAAGAAGAAAAATAAATACATGGGAACATAACACCAACCACCATGGATAAAACCAATTGCAAGAAAAAGCTAGAACCTCCAAGAATCATCGCCACAATCAACATGGCAAGGGGAATATAAAATACACCATAATCTACACCATTAAAACCTTGAAGCAAGTATCAATAAAAACATAAGTGTGAGGGTGGGTGGCGTACCTCACCTCCTCTGTGGCTCGCGGGTTCACCTCGCCACCCCACACACATGAATTTAACTTGAGGGGACGTCAGATTTTTATCCCAAATCCCACCTCCATCAAATTTCCACGTCGTGAGCATTAATCTCCAAATTTCCAGCCTCAACGTAAGTTTCAATGGATTAATTAATGTGAATATAGGAAGAATTAATTACACCCCCATTAGGGAAACCTCCATCCCAGGAATATTTGTTTATTTCCACCCACTGTTGTATAAGATGAACGTCCTTAAGCATATGAGAGTAAGACCATGGTTCATCCAAATTAAGTTTCTAACTCTTACACCTCAAATTTTCTAGTACTAGACCAACCACCCTATTCCCTTCTCTTCAAGTATGGTGAACAATAACATAGTAGAACTTTGATATGAAAGCATTGATACTAGAAGCAACATCCTCCATACACCAACTATGCACCGTTTTGTGAATAGGTTTCCTATTTAAAAGTATTTGGATCAATTGAATTACTACTTGTGAATCAACATCCACCTATAGTAATAAAAAACCTTCCTGGATAGAAATAACGAGACCTCTCTCCACAACTAGAAATTTCGATTAAATTGTTACTAGAAATCCCACCATACATAAAAAAGATTCGTAATGGAAAAGAATGTTTGTCCCAAAAAAATTATCCACATCCAACAATTCCTGAGTTCCCTTTCGAGGCCCCATCAAATCTAAACTTGAGGAAGGATCTCAGGGGAGGAGAATAAGAATTAGAAATAGAAGGATGTAAAACTTTCACCAAATATGCTGAATTCAAAGAGAGTTTCTTCATCCAAACAATGTATTTCATTTTTATTTTCTTCCCTTGGGAAGAGAAAAACAAACACCGTCATCTTTGAGAGCAAAAAAGACACCAACATCTTCATTTTTAGGATTCTAATAATTTTTATACACCATATTTTGGGTAGTTGTAGAGCATACACTAATTTTATAATAAATTTTTTTATTTTTAGAAATAAATGTTATTATGTAGATATTAACAATATTGTTTTTAATTATATATATATTATATATATTTTTTTATTACGTTAATAGGTTTGTAAAGTTTGGAATAATATTTATAAAATTTTAATTTAATTATCAATAATTACTTGTATATCCATATAAATTAAATGACTAGTAAAGATTTATAGGCATCAATCTAAATATCAAAACACCTGATATTAAATGTCACATTTCCAAGATTAAAAAAATTAATTACGACTAACTGAATTCTAGCTCTATTTTAAATTATTGTTATTAATTATAAAAATAATTAATATATAAAAACATATATACATTTAAAAACAGGTAACAAGATTCTTAACCATGAAGATTCAACCCCAATTTACCATGGATATTCTTAACATGCAAATAGGCTTTGTTACTATGTTATGGGATAATACCATTGCTTATCAATACCACATGCCCAAAAAACCATAATTCATTTCATATGGCACTTGTTTCATACGAATTTTTTTTTAATTAATTAATTAAATTAAAAGTGCGAAAAGGACATAACAACTTTTGAGATAAATATCAAGCTTTGAGCTATGACTATTACTAAGCATATTCTAGAATAGTTCATCGAGGTTAAATCCCCACCATTCACCTAATAATTATTAATAATTAAAATAAAATTATAGAATCCCTATTCCAAAATTCCAAAATAAATATGCCTATCAACATAATTAGTTGTATAGTAGAGATTTAACCTCCATATAATACCCATAAATTGGTCTCTTCCATTTCACATTTCCACTCATGATTTAGATACTATCTTAGGAGTTGTCATAGGACCAAAAGAGCATCAAACTCCTTATGCTATTTATTTTGTAAGAAACATTTGTCTCATGCAGCTTTACATTATAATAGAACATAATAGGAGTTTCTTGCAATTATTCATGTTATCAATAGGTTCAAACATTACTTTGTTGGGTATGAAACCTTTGTACATACGAATCACTCTACTATTCGATAATTAATGAATAAACCAATAACTAATGGTCGATTTACTAGGTGGGATTTTTTAGTAAAAGAATTCAACATTAATATATTATACAAGCCTAGAAAGGAAAATATAGTAGTTGATTTTCTTTCTTGAATTCAAAATGAAAGCAAAGATGAAATGACTCTTGTAGATGATAGTTTTCCTTATGAACATAATTTGTTTTCAAGTGACTACTAAAACCCCTTGGTTTGCAAATATTGATAACTACTTAGCCACATGAAATTTTCCTCAAGAAATTCCTCCAAAAGAAAAGTAAAGGATTATCTGACTCAGTGCCCCATATTCTTCGATTGATGGAGAAATTTTCCACAATGGACTTGATCTATAAACAGAAGAAGTGATAGAGAAGATGAAGTATTGGATATACTGAAAGCATGTCATAATGAGCCATGTGGAGGAAATTCTGCTAATAAAAGAACTAAATATAAAGTCCTTCTCTTGATACTATTGGCCTACCAATTTTACCGATGCCAAAGAATATGTCAAAAGATGTCATAGCTATCAAAGGATAGGTTGACGAGTTCAATCAAATGAAATTCACATACAAATTTAAGTACTTATAGAACCATTTGAAAAATGGGCTTTATATTTTGTATGCTTAATTACTCCAATGTTTAAGAAAAAGAGGTATATTCTTGTCTATATTGATTACATTACTAAATGGGTAGAATTTAAACGTTTAGTTTATGCCACTGAAAATTTTGCTGTTCATTTTTTATTTGATGATATTTTCACTCGATTTGGTGTCCCAAGAGATATTATTATAGATCAAGGAGCCCAGTTTATGTCTAGGCTCAATTATGGAGGAATACAAGGCCAAGCATAAAAAGTGTTGGACACCTAATCCTCTATGGGTAGGTGTGGAAGCCGAATGGACAAAAGGAATAAAAGTGACCTTGGAATGTGGAATCCAAGGGTCACCATATTGTATTATAAATGCACATCTATGGTTAATGGAAAAGCAACTCACCCCCGGATGTGGGTGACAGAATAGACACGAGCGACAATCACATCCCACCCCACCCGGATAACGGAGATCTCCAATGCAAAGCTTCACCTGCTACGGATCCAAATACTGTTAGCCTCTCGCATGAACCTTGCAGAACCAGAAATGATGACGAGACGATGGGTACTGCATCACCATGCCCTGAAATTTACCTCGCATATATCACCATTAATGTCCATCATGATTAACCAGTATCACAGCCATACCTCCTCCCTCGAGTCTACTTAGGTCCTCAATCATAGCACGCAGATATGTGCGAAGGCCACTCAACTCCATCCTCATAGATCTCATCCCCACCCTGTTATAACACTAATCTATCTGACCCTTTCCTCACTCAGCGTGTTTCCTTTGCCTTTCACTTCCCTCACTCTGCTCTGGCTTCTCACTAACTTCAAACGACTACGAAGCCCCTATCTTAGAGTGGAGCTGTGCAGTTTACTTTGGATTGCCTCTCTCCTTCCTGCAAATCTACCCCCCAGATATTTCTTCCCCCTCAGCCTTAGTGTGATTCTAGTCTCCATTTCTTGGCCCTGTGTGTTTCTGTTTCTCTTGATCTGCTCACCCCATCCTAGGTGTGCAATGGCTCCCAGACTTCGCCAACGCACTATCCGCAGTGGAAAGAGATGGGCTCTCTTGGGTCGATATCATCGCAGCGAGGATAATTGTCTCAAGTCAATAGATGGCTCCTCTTCCAGCACTTTTACGAACCAAAATATCGATCCCGAGCGGTGCACAAAATCCTCTAGGCAAGTTACACAACGAGGTGGTCACGGTTCAAGGAGGTCCACCTCCTCTCCCCAGTCGCACTCTCTGCATCACAATCTTGTTCCACTAACGGCTCCGGAGAAGGATGATGAGGACACAAACATCTAGGTCATGGACTCCGATGGCATCCAGACGTGGGTTCCTGATGGCGTAGACCCAGACTCCCTCATCCTCTGCGCTCCTGTGAGAATTCCCAAGCGTACTGTGGCTGATGTGGATGCAATTGTTGCGTAGGCTCTAGCTTGTCCTATTGAGGAGGAGGAACCCAACAATAATGATGAAGATGATGAGTAACGTCTATGCAGCTGCACAACTTTCCTTTGTTTTTTGTCAAGAACGCCCTCAGGGATTTTTTGCTATCATTTACTTTTTGTTTTTTAGATATGTCAGCGCTACTACACATAATGTACTGCTAGGTTATAATTTTTTTCTGGGTTGGTTTCCTCCTCCGAGGAAGCCCATAAATAGTGTAACAAAGGCTGGGATTTGTTAAGTGTAGCTTGCCAACCCAACCTATAGCATATGTAACTTTATGTTTGCGAAATTAATAGAATAGCTCAACTTACGAAAAAAAATTGGAAAATCAACTCACGCTTATATTTCTCCTTATGTGTGTTTACCATGCGTGTGTTTAACATGGTATCAAAGCGTAGGCAAGGCATTTTTGGATTCTTTTAGCTCCATTTTTAGCCATTATGCCTATTTCATTGCTGCGACTTTGCGTCTACCTAGTATATTTTATGTGTGTTTTCCAGGCTTGTCAATAATGTTCGCCCATCAATTGTGTGTAAGAATTCAAAGCATTGGTTATTCAACATCAAATTGGTATATACGTAGCTTCGAACTCTACAAACTCCATAGAAAACGCTCCACACTATCCCACTAACCTCTCAGTGAGATTCATGTTAGGTTCGTTGCCCTACTTCTTCTCTATGCTACTGTGTGTAACACCTATGCTGTGTGTTGAAACATTTTTGCATTGCTTCCTCTGCATTGAAATGAGCGTTACTTGTCAGATTTGGGTGCTTTTGATTCTGAGAGTCTCTATTTTTTATTTCCATTAAATTCCATTTGTTAACAGAGCTATTCCAGCTTCTAGAAACATATATACTATATTTATATATAAATATATGTCTGTGAAGCTGAGTTATATCTATCATAAGATTTTTCTTGACAAGGACTTCACCATTAGCAGATTTGTTCACTAGAGCTCTGCGAGGCTATTAATTTGGTTCTAGGTATTTTTTGAGGCATTGATTGATTTAGGCTGGAATTTATTGTTTGCGAAAGGTTTGCGGTAAAGAAATTGATATTTTTCGTTTTAGTTGGCATCTTGAACCAGGTTGAAGTGGAAAAAAAAAGGACCATGTTGAAGACAAATTGATATTTTCTCTCCAACCTCTCAATTCTTATATTGACGCTTCGGATGGCTATCAGGTGAAGATGTCTTTCCATGTGCTTTTCACAGTAGTATTTGTTGTCCCGCGGATAATAGCTCCAGATAACAAGTCCAGGAACGCAAACGAGAATATATCTGAGGAATGTGTCCGTTGATTGAAGCATTGAACTTGATTGATATGTGTGTTCAACATGTTTTGAATTGGTAAGCAATTTAATGGTAGCGTATGCCATTGAGGGAATTCATCCATGCCCACAATTTGTTTCCAGACATGTTAATTTTCCTAGCTGCAATGTCATGAGCACAGAAAAGGAAAAGTGACCCTCAGAATTTTGGATCATCACTAGAAGAAAGGAGTCTACAATCTGGTATGTGTGTTTGAGCAGTTTCTCCACCCATAGCCATTTGTTGCTAGACCCGGTTACACGCTACCTACACTTGACATACCACTCCTCCCACATGTCCGTGGTAATTCCTCGACCCTCGATACCCAACTCCAGCCTTGGCTCCAGGCTGTCCATACATGGTTCCTCCTAAAAACGCCCCCATATTAAATATCGACTGTTAGTAGAGCCTTTATATGCAAGCTGCTATAGTTATACCACGCAGCTAGTTTGAATCCCTTTGGCATCGACAACAACAAATATTTTAAGCATGTTGCGAAGGCAATGGGGCATTGAGCCTTCCGAAACCGTTTGACTGTGTAGCAGGAAGCTATGTGTGGAACAAATGTTGTGTGTGTTTTTATGAGACAACTATCTAATCATTAACCTATACATCCTTAAAAGTGCAGCGATTGAAGAAGCTTCACTTAGGGTTGTGGAAAAGTGGCTTCTCCTTAAATGCCTCTTTGGCACTAACATTTGGTGTTGATAATAGCCATTCTTCATATTTAAAGTGGATCAAAGGATTCAGATCTTCAACAACAACCAAAGGAAGATCAGTCCCCTGGCATCGTAACAAAAGCATTGTAACACCATAGTATATGCTCCTTGAATAATGGTATGCTATTAAAATTTTTTGAAAATTTTGGTTGGCACATATATGAAGTTTGATATGAGTGAGTTGGTATTATGTATGGAGTATAATATATATGGTGAATGGTGTATATGTTAGTGATTTTTAAAAATAAGCCATGTATGTTTAAAAAAAGCCATGATGAGGTATAAATGTGCCTTGGGTTCATTCATGGTCTATATATGTTGAAGCATGAGTTAAGTGTTGGAGCGTGAGATAGAATTGTGATTTGCGGAAGTGGACCACCCAAAACTTTAAGAGCCCTCATAATCATCAAGACGACTCCTTTGTTAGAGCACTTAGATATTGCAATAATCAACCATTGGTTAGTGGAAATTAAAAAAAAAAAAATCAAATATAATCTCCATTCCGATACATGAGATATTTATGTCAACATTATATGATAGTTTGGTACACAACTGATATTCTGCATATTTTTGGAATCCTCAATATTCTTCGTCTAGCCTTTATTAGAACCTCCAATAAGATTGTTAAGCCTTTTTTTTTTGCTGAAACAATGGCAAAAATTGATGGAATATTAGAGTTGTTTAATACTCTAATACACTCCAATATTGATGGGATGGTTACAATCAGCAAAGCCTCTCGTTTTGACATTAAGTCTTGTCTGCAAAATGCACATGAGAAGATTGATTTTTTGCAGCTTGAATCTCAACTTCAGCAAGCAAAATTACAATAGTGGAGTCATCATTCTGAACTTGTTTCTATTCAGAAATTTGAAACATACTCCTATAAGCAACAAGTCAATAATGTTGCAGTTGATTCACATTCAGTGCCTAGTTCAAAAGCAGATTTGTATGCAGATGCATATGTTCACACTTCGCTTCCCAAGCCCATCATCAGACCTTGGGAAGAGCTTTTCCATAACAAGCACAGAAAATGTCTTGGATATGAGAAGGAGTTTTCCTTTCATATTCCGGACTACTCCAAGCCCATTCAATTTGATATTGTGAGATTTATTCATGACAGTTCACCTTCAGCTATTCCAGATCCTTCTCCTCTTCAAAGCAGCAACAAAAAATTAAAAAATTCCAACATTGTGATCGAGTTGGCCATATGAAATATCACTGTTTTGATCTTCAACCATGCAAGCATTGTGGTCGGCACACTCATTCCTCACACAAATGCTTCAGAAACAAGCCTCCTGCAAGAACAAAGATTCATCTTGGATGGATCGCTTCTTGGCAATGTGCATCAACAACCAAGAAGATGTTTAAGTCGTATGTCAGAACTTGTTCTCGAATATTGAACAATATTGCAATTGAGTTTTCACTATCATCTCACCTTGTACCTGACAGGGGGGAAAATGGTGGTCATCTACAATCTTTGAAGCCACATCAAGCGAGCCTGAGCCACAACCTATCATTCCAGATTCAGAGTTGTAGTCAGAGACACGAATGCTTGTGAGCATGCCTTTGGTTGGTGGATAGCCTTAAACCACCTATGCGAGGTTGATATTCTTCCTCTTCAAAGAATTTAGGACACTTCCTCTAGCAGAAGACTTTAGCTTCTTGCCAGTTTTGGAATAATTATAGGAAATGCATTAAGCATTCCAGATTTGGTGGTCATCCTTAAACCATCATAGGTTGTAGACCTCCATTATTCTAGGTTGAAGGTATCCATATTCAAAATGAGGGACACTTCCTCTAGCAGAAGACCTCAACTTCTTTCCAGATTTGAACGAGTTCCGAGAACTGCACTAAGCGTTCCAGTGTTGGTGGTCATCCTTAAACCACCTCTTTCTGTGAACATTTTAGAGAGCTCATTCAGCCTAAGTGCTGCCATGCATACTTTGTAGATTTGTATTATAGCTCTCTTCTTGGACTCACACATACCCCTTTGGATTAAGAGGGGGAATGTTGGACACCTAATACTCTATGGGTAGGTGTGGAAGCCGAATGGACAAAAGGAGTCCAAGTGACCTTGGAATGTGGAATCCAAGGGTCACCACATTGTATTATAAATGCACATCTATGGTTAATGGGAAAGAAACTCATGCTTATCTTTCTCCTTATGTCTGTTTACCATGTATGTGTTTAAAAAAAATTATTTTCCATATGTTCCACAAGACAACAGACAAGTAGAATCAAAAGATAAAGTCCTTGAATATATCCTAAACAAAATAGTGTATATGAATCACAAATATTGGGTAGATATGCTTTTAGAGGCACTTTGGGAATACTAGATAACATGGAGGAATACTTGAGAGTGTGAGCTTCTGTGATCCATATCATATTAAAAGAAATATTCTGGGAAATCACATGAGAAATTTTGGAACCGACGCGTTTCGAACTACTGACTGTAGTTCATCATCAGGATACTGAAGACTGGTTGATTTGACTATCCAATTTTATAACAGGCAGAGAGAAGCAACGGTCAAAACCTAAAGAAAAAAATATAGATGTTAAAAACGGTCAAAAAAAAAAAAAAAAAAAAAAAACCTAAAACTAAAAAAAAAAATATAAAAATGCCATCCTAAAGTAATAAAATAATAAAATAAAGACTATAAAAATACATAAAATAATCAAACTTAAAACTAACGAAATGGCCAAAATCATAAAAATAAGGACTAAGTCAAAAATAAAAATAAATAAATAAAATAAAATAAAATAAAACTAAAAATAAAAATCCCCTCATAAAATAATAATATAATAAAATAAGGACTATGTCAAATAAAAATAACGTATTCAAACTTAAAAATCACAAAATAGCCTAAATCCTAAAAATAAAGACTAAAAAAATAACAATAAAAAATAAATAATAATAATAACAAAAAAAAAAAAAAAAAAATAAAAAAATAAACGAAAAAATAAAATAAAAATAAAAATAGATAAATAGATAAACTACACACACACACACACACACACACACACACACACACACACACACAATAAACTAAGATCAAAATTAAAAATAAAGAATTACATAAAAAGATTAAAACAATAATACTCGCTAAGAAGAAATTATAATAAAACTATGTTAGCAATATAATTAAAATATCAAGAAAAAAATATAGGGAAACAAAAAGAGAGGAAAACACAAGAGGAGGTACCCCTACTGGGAGCAAATAGATGGAATCCAACAACTGCTAACTTTCCACCCGTCATCCCTATTCAACGTATGGGGCCTCTTCTCGATCTCAATAGCTTCCCTAAATTTACGGTGATGGAAATGCTCAACCCTAGCAAGGACTCTAGATTCTTCCATACAAATGTGATGCTTCGTCTTCTCGGCATGCTTAGCTAGAGCTGAGGACTTTGTTCTACCATGCCTAATATCCACAGAATGCTCTTGAATACTTTTATTAATTGACCGACCTGTTTCACCAATGTAGGGAATCCCACAGGAGCACGGGATCAAATAAACACCTATCATGCTTTTGGGGTCCAATGGGTTTTTAACCGATTTAAGGGAACCACGAATGGTGTTCAAAGGTTTAAAAGAGAAAAAGATCTTATGATTCCTTAAAATCCGAACGATCTTGTCAGTGGTACCCTGTGTAAAAGGAAAATGAACCCTACCAACAAAATCATCTTTTACATTATTCTAATTATAAAAGGCTTACAGATTAGTGATTTCTTACAGTTTGAAATGCTTGAAATTCATTTACAGTTTGAGAATCAACATAGTGAAAGCTACTCATATGAATCTTCCAAGTGAGTAAAGACTTGTTGACTTTTAGTAGAAAAATCAATAGTTAAAATATAATATGATTAAATTAATCTTATAATTGTCTCATAACCATTCTTTACATAGTGAAGATTTAAAAATGCTTAAAAAAAATTGTGTTGAATTAGTGAATTGCAATTGTTCTTCACAAATTAGAGTTTTTATTTCATATCAATTCTTGTTAAATTAAGTTAGAAATTAAACCTAACATATATTGTGCATTACACTTCACAAATTTATAAACCCAAATTAATAAATTAAATGTAACAAGATTCTAATACAATTCAATTAACTAAAAAATATTAATTATAAAAATTTAAAAATTAACCAAATAATTAAAAACACACATAATCCCAAAAAACCATTGTTATACAAACTTGAAAAAAACATTGTTATACAAACTTGAAAAAAAGGTGATGCATTGTTATACAACCAGTAAATGGAGCGCAAATGCTTTCATATCACCTCTATAGAAATCTTCGAAGGAAAAAAATAAAGTGGACATATTTATTTTGAAATAAATGAAACATATTAAGGGTAAAAAGAACTTGAAAAAGAATATCAAGAATTAACAAAAAAAAAAAAAGAGAATAATTGATTATATAATATAAGAAAATTATAAAATAAAATAAAACTAGCAATTGCACCACATGTTGCAAAAGAAATGCTGTAAGGAAATAACATAGGAAAGAGTAGCCTAGAAGAAATAACACGTTGTAGAGAAGGAGCCATTATGGAGGAATGCAAAGAGAATTTTGCTTCAGGTAGTGAAGGTTTCAAAGATATTGATGATAAGAGTTATCAACCAGAAAATTTTGTTATAGATATTGAAATAGGCAATTGCTGGTGAAAACATATATGTAAACCAACATAATTTGTTCACATATATATATATAAAAATATTATAGATATTGAAATAGGAAATTGGGGGTGAAAATCCTTTGGTTATTAATAATACTCTAAAACAAGCATGAAATGAGCATGTAACTCAAATAAGATGTTTCAAATACATTCAAGTAAAATCTATTTAGCATAGATGTAAATAAAGAGAATTTTTATTAAAAAAAATAGAGTTTACTCCAAGTTCATCTACATATCATGGCCCCAATTGCATGCTTGTCAGAAATTGTATATGGAGAACAATAGTCTTGGTATACAAGAAAGTGAATGTCATTTTAATATGGAGACATTTTTGGAATGAGGTATTGTTCTTTAAGTTATGGTTTATTTTCTTAACTCCAAACTTGGTTTATTCTTTCTCTATATACATAAGAAAAAAATACAAAGTAAATTCACAAATTTAAGTTATAGTTTTATATTTTATAATTACAAATATAGTTTCTTATTAAAATATTTTACACACATCTATTTATTCAAATAAATTATATTGTGAATATTTTTTCTCCTATTATTTGATTACAAAATTATTGTACGCCCTATTAAGTAAAACAACTTTATTAATAAAGAATTGAATGCAAAATTGAAAGATTACTCAAGTGAGAACTACTATAATATATATAACTAATTTATGGAGACATTAAAAAATTAGGATTCAATAATATGAGAATGATGAACTTGCATGTTGGGCTAATATATGTAGGAAACCTTATCAAGATAGACATTCGTATAATGTGAGGGAAAATGTGAAAGAGTTTTAGTATTGGAATTTCCACGTGTGACCAAATGAAAAGAATATCATGAGACATTGTATATCTAGAAGGGTGTATTGAGAGCATTTCCCCTTTCAGTTATTGTTATTATTAAGGAATATTTCTTACTACATAATATGTATAACTTCTATATAGACTTATATAAAAAAAAATTAACCGTGTTGGAATATTATGACAGTGAGGACAATATGAGCAGCCCATTCATACAGCTACCACATGCTATCAATAGGCCAAAGGGTTTTCCTGTGAAGCGATCTATGCATCTTTGTCATGCAGATCGAATCTCAGCACTAAGGAGTCATCCTAAGATAAAAGGTCATCATAGTAAATTTGATGTTAAAAAACCATCAATCACTTAATTATATTTTTCCAAATATCAACAATTGGACAATAGTCACCATATAGGTAACGCTTGGGGGAAATGTGTATGCATATCATAGTATAACTGTATGTACAATAACTTATACAAAAGATATAAAAATATATCATAAGCAATGCAACTGCTACATGAATTACTCGCAATCCTTAATGATATACTCAAAGTTTTTCCACAATACTAATCAAGTGTCTAAAGAATCCATCATCACTCAGTCACCATATAGGTAACACCTGGGGAAACGTGTTAGAATTTTATATACAATAGCTTATACAAAGGATATAAAAATCACTTATAAGAAATGCAGTTGCTACATGAACTACTCAACATATGTTAGAACTGTATATACAATATCTTATAGAAATGATATAAAAATATGTTATAAGCAATGCAACTTCTACAGGAACTACTCACAATCCTTAATGATATACTCAAAGTTATTTCACAATACTAATCAAGTTTCTAAAGGAGCCATCATCACTTCCAAAATCACATATTTAAACATACAAGTTGTAAAAAATGAATTTGTTCCATAAATTTTAATAGAATCATGTGCTTAGATCTAAGATACAGTTCTTAAACTCCAAAGCCTCTTCTTGATTGAAAAAATACTCAAGATATAGTTGGAGAGAAATAATTTAAAAACTTCTTGGCACACCTGTTACATAACAATTTGTTGCACAACTTGTATAGCAATAAATTTCAGCTTGCAACACGTCCAAATAAAACAATTGCAGCAGTTGGTTTTCAATGCATTTATCCAATTAAAATAGAGCTAGGAATTTTTGAAGACTACTCCATTGAAAATTAGAAGCATATTCATGCCTGGTTTTCTAAGACGGCCATGAATAACTCTGTGGATCACTTCGATCAACAATGTATTTCTTTTTCCTCGATCGGGGTGCCAGGCTAACAGTTAGGGACGTGGGCTTCCACGTGGTGGATGACCTTACATTCCCTCTGCTTATACATATTGGCGGAAGTCCTCCACACTCAGCATTAAATTTCATGCAAATGCTTGTCAAAATCAACCGGCCACTGTCAGATGGGTTAATGAAGGGTTGCAGGCAGCGTGAGCTGGGTTATTATGTTCATTCCTTCCTAACTAACATCCGCTCACGACACAGTTTACGCATTGGCTTATTCCAACAGGCGAACGATTCAGAATTGAAGCAGGTTTTCAGGCGACAAGGTAGCAGCAGTCTTTGGTATGTCATGGCATTTATGCCTTTCATCCTCTACTTTTGTTTTCCGTTTCTGACTATTTTTAAGTTGAATGATAATTACCTCTCTGTTTTTGTGACTGAGGAACTGTATTGGGATTATTCTGTCTGTAATGTTTCTTCTTGGTGGTTTCGAAAAGGGAACATGGGATTTATACATATAGAATCACATTTTAGAAGTCCTCTGGGTTTGTTTTTTAGTTGTCCTTGTTCTATTCCTTTTTCTTTGTTTCGCTCTGAGGGCTCTGTTGCCTTTTCAGGCCTATTCAATTTGTTGCTAATACTCCCTTTCTTTGGTTTCATGGTTGGAAGTACTCCCTGTTCCCCTAATATTTTTATTTTCTCGTATGGGGGTTTTTATTTTATTGGCTCTCTGTTTCAGGATGTCATACTTTTTGGGATTAGTTATCTTCATAGGGTGCACCTGGGTTTTCCTTGGACGCCTATCTGCTCCCTCATGGCAAAGGTTTATGTAGCATCTGATGGGTTTGTTGATGTAAGATGGAAGGTTTATGGATACTCTGTTATTTATGGTTTGCAACTTTCTTTCATCATGAGGCGGCATTGTCACAGTCTTCTCTGCATCCATGCTACTTTCACGGTTTGCGTCATAGCCTTTCAAAACTCTGTAGAGACTGTTGGGTATGTAACTGTAAGGCAGAACGTTTATGGCTATCCTGTTCTCTCTTGTTTGAAATTTTCTTTAGTTATGGGGCGACATTATCATAGTCATCTCTGCAATTTAATTCGTTGCGAGGGTTGTCTCCTAGTTCATTTCAATAACAATTTTCACTGTTCTGTCAACCTGCTCATAAACGGCATGGCAATGAGGGCTGGGTTAGTTGTGAAGGAGCCTTATTCAGTTTTATTGCATTACACTTTTGATTTAATTTTTCCCACATGCTTGTTCTCAAGTTTTACCAACGCCAATATGGTTAAAGGGCAAGCAGGGAAGGCTAATCGTCGTAGAAAAACCAATCCAGAGGCTGGAAGGAGCCAAAGAGGCAGGAGGACAAACAAACAAGTACTAAAGACATTTCAAAGGTCTATGAATCAGGAAATTTGGTTCAAATTAAGAAAACAATTCATGGATGGGAAAAACAAATAGATAGTGAGGCTGAAGATATGGAAGAACAAATTTCCAAAATGGATTTCATAACATATCCAGGGAGCACTCGAGGCCGGGTGTCCCTCTTTCAGCAATTGGTGAAGGCATATTGGAAGATGAAATTCCTTCTTGTAAAGGCATTGGCATGAAAAGAGGAAAAGAGCACCAGTTCTTCAATTTTGTTTGAATTGCAACAAATGAATTTGGACATGCATGAGATGTTCAAAGCTCAGATTCAGTTGAATGACAGGGTTAGCAAGATCGAAATGCAGCTGCAAATGTCACAATGCAGTGAACAGGTGCTGGGTACTACTTCTAAGGATCCAGCACGTGTAGACTCCTCTAAGGATCTTTCTGGTTAAATGTTTAAATTTCTTTATAATTTTGGAGTTTATCAGTTTAACTACTTATTTTATTTGTAAATATTATGGACATACTGAAGTCATTAAGGCTGTAAGTAGAAGGATAAGACAATTTCGTTTTTGGTCTGCCTTTAACTCGTTACGGTGGCCAACAGACCTGGTTTCCTCTGGGCAAGTTGAGGTCATTGTACTTGTTTTATTTTGTATAAAAATTTGCCCTATATAAATATGAAAATAGAAAGGTACTACGAAGCTTACAAAAAAAAAAAACACTGTATTTCTTTCACCATTATCTATGCCTCCAAGTTTAAATTTGTGCAAGGAGGAGAAGAGGAAGAGTTCAAGGTGAAATCTAGAATAAGAAGAGATTGAAGAATATTGTTTGGGACTTGAGATAGATTCATTCTTTGCACATCTACAGTAAATATTAATAAAACAAAACTCACCATACTTTGAAATTTTGAAATAAATATATTAAAAATTAGAATATCAATTTAATACATTTTACTCAATTATACATTTAACAATATTCATTGAAAAAATACAAATATAGATTACTATTTTAAATAAAAATAGTAGAACACATTTAACAATATTCATTAAAAAAAATACAAATACAAATTACTATTTTAAATAAAAATAGTACAAAGAATAAAATTAATTATCATGGTCGTCATGTACCTTCCTCTTATTACTTTTTAAACACCCCATGTTTTTAAGTTATTCTTAATCAAATAGTGTCAATTTTGTAAAACTATAATCTACAAGTCTCACTTTTTATAGCTTTGGTGGAAGGGTAGAGTATCTAAATTCCTCTACCCTTTAAGAAGCATCCTCAATTATTGTACCACCCACCTCGATATCCAATCTAGACATCTTAGGTTATTCTAAATTGATCATATCTAGCCATTTTCTTTGATTGTGGATCTCGTTATAAACTAATAACTTGTGAAATCCCTAGCCATTTTATTTGATTGTGGACAAAGTTATAAACTAGAATATACTCTCTCTTCAAAATCCTCTACAATATATATTGGGTGGAGGGAAATGCTATGGTAAAACTTGTACAAAAAACCCCTTAGGGTTGTCTCAACTTACTCTATTGTTATTTACATAGTGTGAATTTTGTAAAACTATAGTTTACAGTAAGGAATGAGTGGGGTTTTTTTTGTATTTTTTGTTTGGAATTGAAAAATAAATAAATAAAATTATATAAGCTAAAACTATGTAGCTAAAAACTTTGTTTAGAATTTCAAAAGTTGAGTAAGTTTGACATCATATACTATGAAAATTGTTTATGATTATAAAGTAAAAAACATGTAAGATTTTTTAGCTACAATTAGGTAATTAAAGATATGTATATAGTTTCTGAATTTCTCTCTTCAAATAAACTACATTGCACATGAATACCATGGGTTGTTTTTATAGTTTATTATTTTTATAAAAAATTATTTACTTGTGGATCTAATGGCTTAAAATATTTGTAGTTAAAAGCTTTGTTTAAAATTTTAGAATAAAAAGTTGAGTAAGTTTGACATCATATAATATTAAAATTGTTTATGATTACAAAGTAACAAACATGTAATATTTTTTAGCTACAATTAGTTTATTAAATATATGTATATAGTTTCTTAATTTCCCTCTTTAAATAAACTACATTCCTCGTGAATAACATGGGTCAATAATATGTGTTGTTTTTATAGTTTATTATTATTTTTTTTGCATTTTAACCTAATTAAAATGTTCATTACATTATGTCAATATTTTTATTTAATTTACTTTTATTTTTATTCTTCTGTAATTTGACATAGTCTAAATGTTAATTTGAGGGTAAAATCTAACAAATTTTTAATAACAACATTTTAACTTAAAAGTTGCCAAAACCTAAATTCAATCTAACTTATTAAAAAGAAAAAAAACTAACATGATAAAAAACATATGAAAAACTATTTACTTGTGGATCTAATGGCCTAAAACATTTCAATCGTCTAACATTTGATCCAATGACTCAAAATGGACATAGTGATAGCTAGGGGAGTTGTTTTCAAATAAGAACGCCTTACGACGTAATAAAATCTTACACATTCTGTTTAATTTAAATATGATCTAATTTGTTGAAAAAAGAAAGAAATCTTGAGAATTATTTTACTTTTTGAATTTGATGTGAGCTTTGAAAATATTAATATTGATGCTAATTAAAAGTATGGATGCACTAATTAATATGAGGTATGAAATGATTAATACTAGTGCTAATTAAAAGTACTGATGCACTAATAGTAATAACAAGTTAAAATTTATATAATTTAAAAATTATATGATGTTATAATTTTATTATTATTATTATTTAAAGAAATTATTCAATATTAAAATTAAATTACATTTTATAATTTAAAAAACTTATAATTATAAAAATAAAGGATAATGTAAAATTATTTATTTGAAAAAATAAAAAATTAATATTTATTTTTTCAATAATTGTGTGAAAAAATGTTTTTATAGCTTAATATAAAGGAAAAATAGCAACTAAAAATAATACAAATAATAAGTGAATTCAATTCAATTTGTGATATTGCAATTTTGTTATAAATATTTTTTTCTAGATAAAATCTATAATATATGTTGTATATGTAGTTTCAGACTAGAAAATTATGCAAGGCACTACCAAAAGTTCTTTTAAAGAAAGGTTTTAACTCAATTTTTCCACTGTATGATGGAGTGTAGGACAATATATTTCAAATGTCTAATCTAGGCTACCTAGCAACTAAGATAGAAAACCAAAATACTATTGATTCTTGTTATATAAGAATTGAGAAAAGATTGTAATAGAATCTATAGAATTCAATGAATACTTCAACATATGTCATTGAAGAAAACCCACATGAATAACATTCCAACCGTTCAATAGAAGAGAAAAACTTTTATTATATGAAATATATGGAAATAATATAACATGTTAACAAGAGATATGATAGAAACAAATGAATTCTATCATAAATCTTTATGTAAAACATAACATTTCCAGTTGTAAAGGAAAAGGAAATTGATCCTAAATTTAGCCTCTTAATATATCTAGTATATTCAAATAATTTCATAGATGAAAAAAAGATGCATAACCTACAAGAGAAATAATATACACAAGAGTACACACTGTGGATAGCTCAAAGGAGAATCTTTTGATTAAAAAATTTAATAATATTGATGCAAAATACAATCTCTTTTACAAACTCCAAACACCTTTCTTCAGTTATTATATAAAATCATTACAATAGATATTTGTTGCAAATGAAACCTATTACTAACTAACTAATAAATAATAGAAAACAGTTCACAAGTCTCAAACGGTCTTTGTCCACATGTCCCATTTTTCAATTGAATTTTGTTGTTGGAATCATAGAGATTTATGGAGAACATTTAGCCAACCACTCCCAATATGTTTCAAATGGATAACTATATGGAATCATATTTGTATAAGAAATATAAAAATATGTGTATTTCTAATAGGTTGGAGTAGTTGGCAAAAGCATTTTGACCTAACAATGAATGTAAAATTCATCCACCAATTTATCTACTATAGTTGGCCCCTTCAATATTCCCTCCATATCCAGAATCTTCTTTGAATTTTCTATGATCCTTAACATAGATTCTAATCTTAACAAGAAAGCATACCCATTTCTATCGAAATATTGAATCTTGTATTGAATGTTTCCACCTCCTTTTTCACTAACTTTCACTCATCTTTAGCTTTTTGGGAAAAAATTATTTTAGTTTAAACCTTATCTACATCCATTATAACATTAGTCCTATCTTCGATACCTCGAGCTCTTAATTGTTTCCAATTCCTTGAGTTGAGGAATTCCACTATTCTAGAAGCAACCTAATTCTTATCCCCTAATTTTTCTTGAATTTTTCGAATGATCTATTTTGTGTTGTTAATTAAATCTACTTCATCTGCAATAATCCTAATTGATCCCCATATTTCTAAAACACTTGTAACCATTTTTTTCCAAAGGATTTACCTTGCTTCAATAAAAAAATGCATTCACACTAATTGATCCTTCAAGTGATCCAATTCCCTTTGTAATTTTACTTTTAGATCATGATCTATATGAATTGTTTCATTTCTATCAAATAAATCCTCCTTGATATTATTAATCTTTATATTCTTCAATAGTGTTTTTGGTGCTAAGAAAGATGATGGGAAAACATGGTCAATCTTGTCCTCTGTGAAGAGTTTAATTTGTTGCAAAAATTCCTTTATAGTCAAATTTAACATTGTTTCAACTGTACCAAATTCTTAGATGGGTCAACTAGTGTTGTTGGTGCTAAGGAAGATGATGGGAAAACATGCTCAATCCTTTCCTTTGTCAAGATTTCAATTTGTTGCACATAGTTCTCAATATGATTGTTCTAATCAATAATTAGAGATAGTAATTGTTCCTTCTCTTTCTATGCACCTTCCAATTTAGGTGTTTGACATTTTATATAGTTGTAATTTTCAATTTTCTTCTTAAAATATAAATTTTGTATCCCAAGACTTGATTAGGGACCGAATTGAAGATGAAACTTTGGGTCTCTCCCCAGTATAACAATGCATTGCTCCAAATGATAAATTTTGATTTGATTGGTCTTGGTAGCAATATTTTACTAATTTGTGACTCTCTTAAACATATTTTCTAATTTTTAGGCATTTACAACAATAATTTTTAAGCTTCTAAAAATCATCTCTCGAGTATGTTTGTGCAGATTCATCTAATCCACTAAATGTATCTTCTTCAAGTCTATGGTGAGCATGGTTACATAGTAATATTTTGAAATATTAATTTCCTAAGATTTAGGTTAAAAAATAGGCATATTTAGTTGTCTTTTTTCATCATCTAGAGTAGACAATAACCTGGTTTGAGATGATCGTGGAATTTTCTTCCACAAATATAAATAGGCATCCTGCTTCATTTTAAGACTCTTATTTTTAATCTCCATGAATTGTGAATAAATGATATCATGTTTCCCTATTGTTGAAGATGACATGCCTAGAGATGAATTCTCTTTAACTATATAATTTGTTGGAAAGAGATCCCAATTGAACGTAGACTCGATTGATGTAGCTTCTTCTAGACATTTGGCATTGCGACTTCTTATTCTTAAATTTTGGGTTTATTTTGTAATTATTTCTCTTCATCCTTTGTCTCTGAGATTGAAAATGTATATTTTGTATATGAGGATTCTCTCTTTATATCCTTCTCTTTTTTCTAAGGAGTTTCCAAAACAAGAGGTTGTGAATTTTGAGCAACTTCCTAACTTTTTTGTGTAACCTGAATTGGGTCTTGTTTCCAAACACCTCTATTTTAAAACTTTTATATCTTTGGTTTAGCACATGTTTGTAAGGGGGAAACCCATGTTTAAATTTTATTTCTAATATAATTTTGTAGGGATCATATGGACATACTTCTCTTGAGAGAATATCATTGTTTTTAACATTTCCTCAACTTCATGCAATGTTTTTATGGTATTAATCAAGAAAGGTACCATGTATTTCTTCAATTTAAACATGGTTGGATGTTTCTTTGATACAAAATGGATATGATCGCTCTATCTAATGAACTCAAAAGAAATTTGCAACCATATATACCTAAATTTATGTCAAATATTTAAACAAATACCAATCTCCCACTCTAGTATTTAGGTTAAGTTACGAAATATTCTTGATGTATGGAAATAACCTGGGAGGGAACTCATCAAACAATAAATGATATACATTTTATAAAAAATTATTTAAAAACTCAGAAAAACCCATATTTTAAAAATTTATTCACCAACTCAGCAAAACCCATATTTTAAAAATTTATTCACCAACTCAGCAAAACCCATATTTTGAGAATGCTTTCTGACAATTGGAGTGTAAAGAATGACAATGTTGACATTCTGAAAAACCCCAATTTTCCAATCTCACATTTTTATGTTACATCTTTTGGCCTACTCCCTCATGGTATATATCTCAACAAATCAACATCCTCCTTTCTATCTCGTTCCAAAAACTCCCTTTCAATCAAATCTTCAACCCGCCTTTTAATTTCCATGAAATATATCTGGAATAGCCCTTCAAGTTCCTGAGCGCATTCACTGGCAAGTATTTTGTAATGTAAAACCCTTTTTGCCTTCATAATGCATACTATCGATGCATCAATAAGAAAACGTTTGTCCTTGTTAATATCCTCCTCGGGAAATTTTTTCTTTTCGTTCAACAATGGTATTGTAAGTTTTATTTTCCCTCTTTTATCCATAAAATTAAAATTGATTTTAAAATCATCTGATGCAGTTATGCTGGTTGTGCTTGGAGTCTTAAGAATAATTTGATACTTGTCACAGGCCAATGAATATAGAAGTCCATCAATTTCTTTCTGTGCCAAATTCAAATGCTTTTTGATGTTGGAAGAACTCAATTTTTCAGAGGCATTGAACAACAATAATATTGCTGTTTGGCAAGTTGATGCTATCATTTTTATGGATTTTCTATCAAACCTACCAATTATAGTACATAATCCCAAAGAATATATCCATTTAAGTTGTTGTTGATGTTGGGTTTCTACAGAATAATAGTCTTTAAATGCTTCAACGCATCTAACCATATTTGAAGGTAAATTAATCTGAGGACTCTTATATGTTGGCCAAAATCCAGTTGTCAATACTGTAACCGTAAACTGTATTTCAGGATGGATATTTATATTATTATTATTAAGATATGTTTCAAATTTACTTTGTCCCTCCTGTGATCTTGTCCAATCCGTAAGCATGCCAACAATCTGTTTCAGCTTTGAAAATATGCTCTGTTCCTGAACAACATTTGCATTTTTTCCGAACATAATTCTATGAGTTAGTTTTTCCTTGTAGAATTGAGCAAACAGATCTTTATCTCAGATATACTCAAAAAATTCCACCAAATTTTCAATTATATCGTCCCCGCTCAAATTTTCATTATTGCTTATATTCTCTTTAAGTAGAGTATCACATAGTGTAGCCATCCATTCTGCACTGGTACTTCCTACAATTTCTTTATTACAGAACACCTCAAATACTTCTTTTAAAGCCTTGGAAAAAGCATCATTTTGTTTTGCATATTTCTTATATTGGTCACGTAATTCTATGACATTCCTCACAAATGCATACACTTGCTGCAACAATAAATTAGTTTTATCCATTCTCACAACTGCATTCTGCTTCTGCTTCTGCTTTAGCACATCATCTTTAGCTTGTTTAAGAGGTAGTGTTACTTCACTAATAACACGCTCCTTAAAAATATTGACAATTGTTTCCTGCCCATTGGGTACTGTATCAAATAAAACCCCCATCATGACAATATCATCATATCTATGTTCCCTGAGCAAGAGCAAGGCGAGGCTGCATCCTGAATGTGTTGGAAATATTGTCATTGATGGCAAAGGAGCATAAAGGAGAAGCACCTGAACTATCACTAAGAAAAAGGAGCAAAGAAGAACCAACAATAAGGCAAAGCAGCAGATCAGGCAATAATGCAGTAAGAAAGCATAAAAGAGAGGCAAAAGAGCAATAGAAATGTAAGGAGCAACATTAGACTATCAGAAGAGGCAGCAAGGAAGCGAATGCAACTAAGAAGCAAGGCAAAAAGAAGCAGAGGAAGTAGAGAAGCAGTTAAGGAAGAAAAGGAGTAAAGGCAGCAAAATAAGCTCAGGAGAGATCAGTGCACTTAGAAACTGAATAAAGCTCAGGGAGGAGTAGTGTGGAGGAACCGATGTTGCAAAGCGGCGATAGGATAAACAAGAAAAAATTGACTAAGGCAGAGAAGTTTTTGAAGAATTCCAAGTGAGGAGATTGGACGATCACGATTAGATAGCAACAACAAAGGCAAGAAATGGACAGATATTATTCATCGTAAGATAAGCGGATCAGAAATACAAATGAATTGCAAACAACAATGAGGATCATAGATCTGGACAGATCAACGGTGATGATCGCATCGACAAAAATTAGATCGCAAATCAGAAGCAAGAGCGATGCGATAAATGCGATGTGATGGACACGACGTGATCGATGGATGCGATGGACGTGATGCGATGCGATGGATGCGATGCGATCGATGGATGTGATGCGATGGATGCGATCGCATATCGCAATCGGGGCAAGAGAGATATCGCACAATCTTAGAAGTCATGTGAGTTGCGATGCGAAGTAGTGATAAAGTCAAGTGGGACCCAATCGCATATCGCTCATCGCAAGCTCAGGACAAAGTGGGAAATGTGAAAAGAGTCTCGGATGCGATATATTTCAAAGATAAAGTTTACAGGATTTCAAATCCGAAGGTATAAGGTTTCCCTTTGAGAAATCGCATCGGGAGGATGAAAGAGCAACAGAGAAACAAAGAAAAAGAGAAATAGCCAAAATGCCGAGATACAACCTGGTGGGACCCTTCGTATATCGCATATCGGGAGATCAGATGGACGAAGGCACATGGGATAGCTAGAATTTCTGAAGTGCGATAAAGAGAGCGGACGTGACGAAGATCAAAACCGAAACCTAAAGGTCTTTTTAAGTCCAGAAGTATGTGATTTTCCCTTTGTAAATTGCATCAAAGAGCAAAGGATCCATATAACAAAGAACAATGGAAATACCGAAATGTGATAAAAATTAGACGCGATATTATTCAGAGGTAAATAATAATGTATTTCATGTCCAGGCTTAATGTATTCTGCGTTGTTTGTGAAGAAAATAGTGGAAACAGAGGTCCACTCCGGTAACAAAAGAAAAGGTTGAACATGACAAGGAAAGGCTCGCGCAGTTAAAAGGACCCGATCCCGTGCAGAACAGTGTGATGCAGCTGCGGCTGTGAGTTAAGAGGGAAGGTATAAACGCGAAGGCAGTACTCGGGAGTATAAGTGACCCAAAAAAAGGAGAAGAGCATGGAACGATGTAGGTAAGATATGTAAGAGGTAGAGGCTGTGTAAAACATAAAGGCATGGGTCAAGCCAAAAAAATATGGTTGTACAGAACAGGTAGAAATATAACAGCAGGTAGAGAAGATAAAGGGACAGCAGGCAGAGAAGACAAAATAAATGGAAAAGCAAGAGGCGGAAAGGGTTGAATTGAAATATATTTGTTGTATCTATAAATGTAAATGATTTAATTATTTTTTTTGTATGTGATGCAAAGGCAAGTCTTCGTAGGCATAGGAAAAACTCCATGAGTGTTGTAATGATTATTTCTCATGTAATAACTTGAACTGAAGAATGCGGAATCAAATGGGTGGAAGGCATAGGGTCAGGCCTGTTCACTTCATATTCCCTGTAGAATGCAAACAACCATGGAGTTATTTGTATAAAACAGGTAATATCCATGTGTAGAAGGTTACGAAAATAGAGAGAGAGAAAGAGAGAGTGTGCAACAGAATTGAAGAGAGTTGAAGAGTGTTAGAGAACTAAAAAATGGATGAGAGAGGAAGAAGAATGTAAGAGAGCTGCAGGAGTTTAGAGAGTGTAAGAAGAAGGAGGAGCAGATGGAGAAGCTGTGAAGATTCAAAGATGATATAAGGCAAATATGAAGGCTGGAGGACAATAGTGAAGAAGGAACATAACAGAGATGATATCCAGGTAAATCAGCATGTGTTTGAATTGTAGTGTGAGGAAGTTGGTGCTTCCATATCAAGTTGTAGCTTGACAGATGTCCAGTTGTAGTTGGCTGAGGTAGGAGCCTCCTGTAGGTTGTAGCCTGCAGAAAATAGATGGGAGTTGGAGCTTCCTTGCAAGTTGTAGCTTGCAGAATTGAGGTAGTAGCCTCCTGTAGGTTGGAGCCTACAGAAAATCAGTGGTGAGAGGGAGTTGGAGCTTTCCCTTGCATCACAACAATAATAAGATGTGGTTTTCTCCCTTATGGGTTTCCACTTATATTTTTTGTCTATGTGCATGATGATTATATGTTGATATTCTATATTTAATCTGCTTAATACCGGCTACTCACTTACTAGTATTGTTGTTCCATTGTATATTAAGTTGATCACGAAATGAAGATGTAAATAAGTGTAAAAGAAAGTTTTACAAGACCATGACTACATTAAACTAATTCACCCCCCTCTCAGTTTAACTAAGGGTTCAACAATTGGTATCAGAGCAGGTTCCTTCTGTATCAGTTTAACAACTGGAAGGAAGATCCTAGGTCCCCAAGATGGCTAGTCTAGAAGGATGCTCAACAAATAAAGCCCCTTTGTTTACTGGCACAAATTATGCCTTCTGGAAAATAAGAATGAGGACGTACATAATGTCTCTAGGAATAGAATTTTGGGCTGCTGTGGATTTGGGATATGCCCCAAAGGATTCTGACACAGAGAAAGAAGCCAAACAAGATTTTATAGCTAATGCCAAAGCCATGAATTCTCTCTTAAGTGGTCTATGTGAGGCAGAATTTATCAAAGTAATGCACAATAAGACTGCCAAAGAAATATGGGATACATTATAAAGTATTCATGAGGGAGATAAAAAGGTGAAGATGGCCAAACTACAAGTCTATCGAGCTCAATTTGAAAATATAAAAATGAATGAAGAAGAAGATGTTGCCAGCTTCTTCTTAAAGGTTGTAGAAATTGTGAATAATATGAAAGCTCTAGGAGAAACCATTAGAGAATGTGTAATTGTTCAAAAGATATTGAGATCTTTACCATCCAGTTTTAATCCCAAGGTTTCTGCCATAGAAGAAACAACTGATTGGGAAACATTGACCATGAACCAATTACTTGGAAACTTAACAGCCTATGAGATGAGACTTCCACAGAGGAAGTCAAATGTGAGGGAGGCAGCCTTTAAGGCTGAGAAGAGCAAAGAAGAAAAGGAAGATACATGCTCCTGCTCTGATGAAGAAGAGGCCAAATTTGTTAGAAGATTGGATAGAGGCTCAGGCAAGTATAAAGGTAAAATTCCATTTAAATGCTTTGACTGTGGAAGAGTTGGGAACTATGCATCTAAGTATCCTCATAAGAAAACAAAGAATCAGACTCAAGAGACAGAGAAAACCAAAACAAATAACTGGCAGAAAGGGAAGAGATTCAATAGAAAATCATTTTATGCTCAGCAAGATAGCAGTGCATCTGAAAACTCAGATGAAACCTCAAATGAAGAAGGAACCTCTGAATTTGTGTTAATGGCCAAGGAAGAGTCTGAAGGATTCCTTCTAGAAGATGAGGAAGAAGGTGAGGTAGATCTTGAGGGGGAGCTAAGAAGTGCCCTAGAGGAAATAGACAGACTTAAACTCAAGTGCAGAAAACAGAAAGACATTCTCCTCAAATATGTAAAAGAGGTACCAAATTCAGAAGACCTCATTCAATTGAAAGTAGAACTTGAAGAAGCTAAGAAGGTGGAAGACATTCTGCTAAAGAAAATTAAAGATAAACATCAGGAGCAAGAGAAATTGGAAGAAGAAGTGGCATTCCTGAGAAAGAAACTAGAAAACACCCAAAGGGAATTGTCAATGAACACTCCTCGAATGACAAGCACTGAACAGTTGGACAAGATACTAAATGCTCAAAGATCTCCTCTCATAAAGACTGGGATAGGTTACGAAGGAGAAACTAGCAAATCCAAGGTAGAAGATAACCAGAATATCATTTTTGTAAAAGCTGTAAAGGATAATGAAGCAACTCAAAAGATTCCCACAGAAGTAGAAGCTAGCAAGAACATGACCTGCAATGAAGTAAACAGAAACAAGAAGGAACCTCAAATGACAAAGAACGAAATAAAGAAACAGTCAGTTGAAAAAGGCTCTTACACTCCTGAATATGAAAAATTTAGAAGATGTCAAAGGAGATTCTTTCCTCCTATAAGAAATATCACTTGTTTTGCCTGCCACAAACTAGGACATATTGCTGCATAATTTCAGACAAATATAATCGATTTCAACCAGCAAAGGATGCAGAAAATGAAAAGACTACCTCAAGCAAACAAATGGAGAGGACAACCCTTCACCAGGTACACTAATTGTTTCCATGGGTATTGTTTTTATTGTAAGGGGTACGGCCATAAAGCCATGGAGTGCAAAGCGAATGGAAAAAGACTGATGTATGAAAACTCAAGGAGATTGATGAACAATGGAGAACTCACTCGTGTACATAATCCATTCAGAAACATAATCAAATGCTTTGACTGCCATCAAATCGAGCACAAGTGTCACAGATGTCCTCTTAGAGAATGTGGTCCATCTTATCAGGAAAGGTACCAAACAGAAGGATGCATGCAGTGGAAAAAGAAGTTGAATAAGTGTGACCTGGATCTAATAGCCCAAGATCAGAAAAGCGAATGGTATTTGGACAGTGGATGTTCAAAGCATATGACTGGAGATCGAAGCAAGTTTGTAACCTTTGATGAAAATAAATCTAGGAATGTAACATTCAGTAATGATAAAGCAGGGAAAATCAAATTAAAAGGCTCAGTCAGTCTAAATAATGGAAGAGGAAAGGCTCAAGATGTACTATTTGTGGATGGGCTAAAAGCCAATCTGCTAAGCGTCAGTCAAATGTGTGATAAAGGCTGTGAGGTCCTTTTTAGAGCCCAAGACTATGAAGTAAGATCGAGCACCACAGGAAAGACCTTGATCAAAGGTGTTCGAATAGAAAGTAATGTCTATATAGTGAAAGAAGAGAATGAAGCATGCCACATAAGCAAACTTGATGAATCATGGTTATGGCATAGAAGATTGGGACACCTAAACTTTGAACACATCATCAGTCTGAGCAATAAGAACGCAGTTAGAGATATGCCAGCAATAAAGAAGCCTTGAAATGCCATATGTAAATCCTGCCAACTGGGCAAGCAGACCCGCATATCTTTCAAGACCAAAGAGATACTATCTGCAAGTCGGCCTCTTTAGCTTGTACACATGGACCTATGTGGACCTTCAAGAACTAAAGCACCAAGCGGAGAATCTTATTTCATGCTGATAATAGACGATTTTAACAGATTGATGTGGGTAGAATTTCTCAAATATAAATCGGAAGCGCTTGAGAAATTCAAAATATTCAAGACATTGGTAGAAAATCAAACAGGATGCAAGCTAAAGTGCATCAGATCAGACAGAGGAGGTGAATTCATAGACTATGATTTTGCAAACCTATGCAATGAACATGGGATAAAACAATAGTTTACAATTGTCGGTACACCTCAACAGAATGGAGTGGCAGAGAGGCAAAACAAGTCAGTACAACAGATTGCTAGAACCATGATCAAGCACTTCAGAGTCTTTGGAAGCAAGTGTTTCATAAAAAATAATGTTGAAAAACTAGGGAAGTTTGATGCAAGAGATGATGAAGGAATATTTTTAGGATATGCATCCAAGAGTAAGGGTTACAGGTGTTACAACAAAATACTGCACAAAATTGTGGAAAGCATTGATGTAAGAGTTGATGAATATCTACCAAATAGAACAAGAAACAAGCTGTGCCAATCCTCCAGATGATCATGAGGCTGAGAACCAAGATAATGATGAACATAGCAAGACAATAGAAGATACTGAATTAAACTCAAAAGGTCACTCAATATACACTCAAAAGAACCATCCAGAATATCAAATCATTGGGGACAAGAGTGTGGGAGTCTAGACAAGAAGACAACTTGCTGAACAGACAGAAGAAGTATACCTAGCCATGCCATCTCAAATAGAGCCAAAGAAGTTTGAAGAAGCTAGCAAAGACAAAAAATAGGTAAATTCTATGAATGAAGAACTAGAACAAATTGAGAAGAACAATACCTGGGAATTAATTCCAATACCCACTGGGAAAAATGTCATTTGCACAAAATGGATATTCAAGAATAAGATGAATGAAAAAGGACAGGTAATCAGAAATAAAGCCAGACTTGTATGCAAGGGATATTCTCAAATTGAAGGACTTGATTATGATGAAACCTTTTCCCTTGTAGCCAAAATGGAAGCAATCAGAATTTTTTTGGCCTTTGCATGCTATCATGATTTTAGGGTATATCAAATGGATGTAAAGTTCGCCTTCCTGAATGCAGATCTAGAGGAAGAAGTCTACATGGAACAACCTAAAGGATTCTCATTAACAGATAAACATGAATATGTGTGCAGATTAAAGAAAGCCTTATATGGTTTGAAACAAGCTCCTCGTGCATGGTATTCAAGGTTGGACAAATACTTGCAAAAAAAAGGGTTCAAGAAAGGAGGATTAGACAACAATTTGTACATAAAGGCTAATGAAAATGAACTCTTAATTGTAGTAGTGTATGTAGATGACATCATGTTTGGTAGCAACAAAGATGAGTTAGCAAAAGGATTTGCTAAATAAATGAAATCAGAGTTTGAGATGTCAATGATTGGAGAGCTCACCTTCTATTTAGGACTTCAAATTCAACAAAAGAACACAAGAATATTCATTTCAAAAGAAAAATACTTAAGAGAAATGTTGAAAAGGTTTCAAATGGAAGACTGCAAACCTGTGTCAACTCCCATGATTACTAGATGCAAACTATGTGCTAATGATGGATCAATAGATGTAGATCAAAAACTTCACAGATCCATGATAAGAAGTCTGCTATATCTAACTGCTTCTAGACCAGACATTATGTTGGCAGTAGGACTTGTAGCAAGATATCAAGTAGCACCAAAACAAAATCACTTACTTGCAATCAAGAGAATATTTAGATATCTACAAGGAACCTCAAATTATGGCCTATGGTATCCAAAAGGAAAAATTTTCACACTGACATCATACACAGATGCAGATTGGGCCAGTTGAGTGGATGATAGGAAAAGCACAAGTGGAGGTGCTTTTTATTTGGGAAAATTTTTAGTTGCATGGCTAAGCAAGAAGCAAACTTCTATCTCTTTATCTACAGCAGAAGCAGAATACATAGCAGCAACAGCATGTTGCACACAAATAATGTGGATGAAACAAACTCTCCAAGACATGAAGGTAAGAATTGATGAAACCATTTCTATCAAATGTGACAATACAAGTGCAATAATTATATCAAAAAATCTTTTACTTCATTAAAAAACAAAGCACATCCCAATAAAGTACCACTTCCTCAGAGAACAAGTAGCACAAAAATTAGTAAAGTTGGAATATGTACCAACCAAGGAACAAACAACAAACATATTCACAAAACCTCTCGCTAAAGAACCATTCGAATATCTAAGAGACAAAGGACGCATACAAGGAACATGACCAATGCAGAAGAAAAAGTGATAGTCAATATCAGACAAGAAAGCATCATTTCAGGGGGAGAGCAGTCAATAAAAATTGTCACAAAAGAGCTAGAGCAATGGAGCAGTGCATGGAACAGGTCCTCAAGATCAGAATATTATGAAAAGATAGAAACCACACTGGGAAAAGTGAAACCCTTTGCCATTGATGTAAAAGGGGGAGGAAAAGCAAGAAAAATAAGAAAGGCTCTTCTAAAAAGCAGGCAGAGGAAGAAGGACAACATACCTCTCAGAATGAAAGGGGGAGGAAGTCCTGAAGGAAGTATCAGAGTGTCGGTGGATGTGTTGCCATCAATTCCAAAGGGGGAGACTGTTGGAAATATTGTCATTGATGGAAAAGGAGCACAAAGGAGCATCACCTGAACTATCACTAAGACAAAGGAGAAAAGAAGAACCAACAATAAGGCAAAGGAGCAGATCAGGAAATAATGCAGTAAGAAAGCATAAAAGAGAGGCAAAAGAGCAATAGAAAGGTAAGGAGCAGCATTATACTATCAGCAGAGGCAGCAAAGAAGCGAATGTAGCTAAGAAGCAAGGAAGAAAGAAGAAGAGGCAATGGAGAAGCAGTTAAGGAAGAAAAGGAGCAAAGACAGAAAAATAAACTCAGGAGAGATCAACGCACTTAGAAACTGAATAAAGCTTAGGGAGGAGTAGCGTGGAGGAACCAATGTTGCAGAGTGGCGATAGGATAAACAAACAAAAATCGACTAAGGCAGAGAAGTATTTGAAGAATTCCAAGTGAGGAGATTGGACGGTCACGATTAGATAGTAACAACAAAGGCAAGAAATGGACGGATATGATTCATCGTAAGATAAGCAGAGCAGAAATACAAATGAATTGCAAACAACAACGAGGACCATAGATCTGGACAGATTGTAGAAATTATATAACTTATGTGTTATATATCCAAGATTCTCCTGATCACACACTATTTTAACTTCATGCAAAATACATAATCTATTCCACCATTGATCATCACATGTGGAAATTAAATCAATTGAAATGCACACATGAAACCATAAAAATTCACACACATTAACACAGTTGTTTAACGTGTGTGAATTTTTATGGTTTCATGTGTGCATTGCAATTGATTTAATTTCCGCATGTGATGATAAATGGTGGAATAGATTCTGTATTGTGCATGAAGTTAAAATAGTGTGTGATAAGGAGAATCTTGGATATATAACACATAAGTTATATAATTTCTACATGGTATCAGAGCAGTTGATCATTGGAGCATATTGCGATTATTGAAGCGGTTGAGTTTTGTGCTAGTGGAATTCGAATTTGCTGCAGTGTTTTCTTGGTGTTGAATTTGAGCATTTATTGAAATGTATTTCAACGGATTGCGATTGGAGTATGCCCTTGATGGCATATCGAATTATATTGCATGGAAGGACAGGATGGAGGCGGTGCTAGATGATAATGGGTTGAAGGAGTTCATAGATGCTGAAATTCCAAAACCTGCTTCTAGCAATGCAGCCGCACTTGACGCATGGAAAAATAAGACAACAAAATGTCGAAGGATTCTGTTGGAAGGTGTGAAGGATCACATATTGTCCAGCCTTCATGGTAAAGCTAGTCCATTCTTAATGTGGAAAGCTTTGACAGACTTGTTCCAAAGCAGAACCGACCAGAGGAAGTTGGCGCTTAAAGACAAGCTTAGAAAAATAAAAATGGAGAAAGGCGACAGTATGCCAAAATACCTCATGAAGTTCGTCCACTTCAAGGATGAGCTAGGAAGTGTGGGGGTTCCTTTAGATGAAGAAGAATTAGTGAGCTTGGCTCTCCTTGGGCTTCCGAAGAGTTGGCATAGCTACAAGGACTCTGTCAATGGTTGGGAGACACTGCCAGGATGGGAGCGACTTTGGTCGGATCTTGTGCAGGAGGAGATAAGGCAGGGTACCAGGGATGGATCTTCATCGAAGAATGAAGATGAAGAAAATTGCGCTTTGGCTGCCAAAGCAAGGAAAGGGAAGGGAAAGAAAAATCCTTCTCAATCCCAAATTGACGAAAGGCAAGAAGCAGGACTTGTCCAAGGTGAAGTGCTTTCACTGTCACTAACACGGACATTAGACCACTAATTGCCCACAGAAGAAGAAAAATAAGCAGGTTGCTGGATCTGCAACTGGAGAGGCCTTAGCCTCGCAGTTTGGGCTGGATTTTTTGCTAATCACATGCTTGGTTTCAAGTGTGATGGGATCAGTTTGGTTTCTTGACAATGGCGCGTCTTTCCATATGATCGAAGACAAATATTTTTTTAGTGATCTGGATGAGAAGGATCTTGGAGTGCACATCGAGATGGGTGATGATGGTAGATACAGTGCGACTGGTATCAGGACCATTTCCTTTGAGAGAGAGTCTGGTAAACCTTTCATATTGAAGGATGTCATGCATGTTCCAGGATTAAAGAAGAATTTGATCTTTGTGGTGATGTTTGAAGACAAGGGATATGATGTTGTTTTTAGTGAGGAAAAGGATTTCCTGTGTAGTAAAACAATTGGTGAAACCCGAAGGATAGGGTTCGAGTTAAGAACCTTTATCAATTGCAGGTAGATGGCTGCACACAAATGGCAGGCAAAGTAGAAGGAGTGGTGAGCCGGGATGAGGGCGAATTGTGGCACAGGAGATTGGACCATCTTCACCATGGCGCTTTGAAAATTTTTCAGCAGATTTCTACCGGGCTTCCCAACGGTACACTTGCACAGTCAGATCAGTGCAAGGGATGTACTTTGGGAAAATTTGTGAAGACCACTTTTCATGAGAAGGATAGTTGTGCCACGACGATCCTTGAAAAAATTCACACAGACGTGTGTGGACCTTTCTCAGTAGCTTCGACAGCAAAGCACATGTATTATGTGATATTTGTTGATGAATTTTCTCGTATGTGCTGGATCTTCTTCATGTAGAAGAAGAGTGAGACATACTCAAAGTTATGTGAGTTCAAGGCACTGGTTGAGAAAGAATCGGGGAAGCAAGTGAAAGCTCTAAGGAGCAATAATGGTGGTGAATTCAAAGACTTTTGCAGTGCAGAAGGAATTCAAAGAGAACTCATAGTGCCTCATAACCCACAACAGAATGGGGTCATGGAGAGAAAGAACAAAACGATCGTGGGTGCTGTACAGGTGATGTTGCATGATTAGGGCCTTCCCATACACTTGTGGGCTGAGGCATGCAACACCGCGATTTATGTGCAAAATCGTTGTCCTCATAGAGTACTTGGCATGAGTACACCCGAAGAGGCGTTTTCTGGTAAGAAGCCTGATATTTCTCATTTGAATATTTTTGGCTCACCTGTTTACATTCATGTGACGAAGGATGCCAGGAAGAAGCTGGAGCCGACCGCAGAGGTTGGGATATTTGTGGGGTACACAGAAATACCCCATAATTATCGTGTGTATTTTCCAGACAGTCGGATGACTATTGTGCGATGGGATATCAAATTTCATGAGGAGAAATCCATGAAGTTGTCACTTGAGAAGGAGCTACACTTGCATGCAGATGAGGAGCTACTTATTCCTAAAGGTGAGCCTTAGGATGTGGATCAGCCACAAGAGGAGGTTCATGGAGTGGAAGAAACCACTCATGCAGCGCCAAACATCAGAGGGCAGAAGCACACTACAGATGCTAAGCGACTGAATCAAGATGCAGAGAAGATTGTAGGAGCACCTATGAAAAGACCTAAAGATGTCATGTATGTGGATGGATTAAGGCATAACCTGTTAAGTGTTAGTCAAATGTGTGATCAAGGAGCAGAAGTGGTCTTCAGTTCCAAAGAATGTGTGGTTCGTGATCTTGACACAGGTAAAATCATTATAAAAGGAAAAAGAAATCCAAGCAACCTGTATATTCTAAATGGCATAGATCAATGTTACTTGAGCAAGTCCTCAGAAAATTGGCTATGGCATAGAAGGCTGGGGCATCTGAGTTTCTCTCAAATCAACAAAGCAAGTAGACTTCAAGCTGTTCGTGATCTTCCCAAGGTCAATCTTCCAGAAAGTACCATATGCAAATCTTGTCAATTTGGTAAGCAAACCAGAGTACGATTTAATGCCAAAGAAGGATCATCAAGTAAGCCTCTTGAACTCATTCATACTGATATATGTGGACCTATGAGAAAAAAGTCATTACGTGGGAAAGAATACTATATCTTATTTATTGATGACTACTCTAGAATGTGTTGGATCGGGTTCATTAAACACAAAGATCAAGCACTTGAAAAATTTCAGAACTTCAAAGCTTTGGCAGAAAATGAATCAGATCTAAAAATCAAGTGTCTTAGATCTGATTGAGGAGGAGAATATTCATCAAATGAATTCTTTGAATTTTGTGAACAACATGGCATTAAACGACAGTTCTCTGTAGCAGGCACTCCGCAACAAAATGGTGTAGCAGAAAGAATGAACAGAACAATTGTTCAAATGGCTAGAGCTATGCTTTCTGATTTTAATGTTCCTGACATGTTCTGGAGTGAAGCAGCACATACAGCAGTTAACATTCTCAATAAAGCTCATGTTCGGGTAAATAGTGACAAAACTCCATATGAACTCTGGTATGGCAATTCTCCCACTGTGAAGCATTTTAAGGTTTTTGGAAGTAAATGCTTTATAAAAAATAATGATGAAAAACTTGGCAAGTTTGAACCTAGATCAGATGAAGGGATATTTCTTGGTTACTCTTCGTCAAGCAAAGCTTTCACATGTTACAATAAAAGGCTTCGAAAGGTTGTTGAATGTATTGATGTTGTTATTGATGAGTCTCCTGTAGCTCCTAAAGAAGAAAAACGAACCGCAAATGAAGATGATGGCGACATATGGCCTTCTACATCAGATAGCAATGATATAGACAGTGGATCCAATGAAGAACCTGAAGATGACCTATCTGAAAAAGCTCCATCCAGATAAGTTCAAAAGAATCATCCTGAAACTCAAATTTTGGGTGACAAGGAATCTGGTGTACGAACAAGGAGAACTCTTATGGGATCTTCTAATCATTTGGCTCTTCTATCCACAATTGAACCACACAATGTCAATGACGCTAGCAAATATGAATGTTGGAGGCAAGCCATGGATGAAGAACTTGTTCAAATTGAGAAGAATGACACTTGGGATTTGGTTCCAAGGCCTCATGATAAAAATGTCATTGGAACTAAATGGATTTTCAAAAACAAGTTAAATGAGAATGGGGATGTTGTAAGAAACAAAGCTAGACTGGTTTGTAAAGGGTATACTCAACAAGAAGGTATAGACTTTGAAGAAACTTTTGCTCCTGTAGCTAGACTTGAAGCCATCAGAATGTTCCTTGCTTTTTCAAGTCATCAACAAATCAAAGTTTATCAAATGGATGTCAAATCTGCTTTTCTTAATGGTGATCTAGAAGAAGAAGTATATATAGAACAACCAGAAGGATTCATTTTGGGAAATGATGCAAATCTTGTTTGTAGACTTAAAAAGGCTCTATATGGTCTCAAACAAGCTCCAAGAGCTTGGTACTATCGTCTTGACAAATATCTTCATCAACAAGGATTTTCAAAGGGGTCTGCTGATAGCAACTTATACACAAAAGTTGAAAATGATAAACTATTGATTGTAGTTGTATATGTTGATGATATCATTTTTGGGAGTAACGAAGAATCTATGAGTCAAAAATTTTCTTCTGTCATGCAGCAAGAATTTGAAATGTCTTTGCTTGGGGAACTAACATTCTTTCTTGGCTTGCAAGTGCATCAATCTGCAGATGGTATATTTCTATCACAAGCAAAATATCTTAAGCAAATTCTGAAGAAGTATGGCATGGAAGAATGCAAACCTGTAAGTACACCAATGATAACCGGATGCAATCTCAGTTCTCATGATGATTCTCCCACGGTGAATCAACCAAAATACAGATCAATGATAGGAAGTCTACTTTATCTCACTGGGACTAGACCAGACATTATGCATGCAGTTGGGATTGTTGGACGATTCCAAGCTAATCCAAAAGAGTCTCACCTTCAGGCTGTTAAAAGAATTTTCAAATATCTTCAAGGAACTCAAGACCTTGGTCTATGGTATCCAAAGAATGCTGATCTTACTCTTCATGCTTACATTGATGCAGATTGGGCTGGAAGTGTTGATGATCGGAAAAGCACTAGTGGTGGTGCATTCTATATGGGACCCCGGTTAGTATCTTGGTTCAGCAAGAAGCAAAATTCTATTGCCTTATCAACAGCTGAAGCAGAGTATGTAGCTGCCGCATCTTGTTGCACTCAACTCCTATGGATGATGCAAACCTTGCAAGATTTTCAAATCAAATGTGCAACTCCTATCTCCATTATGTGTGATAATACAAGTGCCATCAGTATCTCAAAGAATCCTGTTATGCATTCGAAAACCAAACACATTCCCATCAAATATCATTTCCTACGTGAACAAGTGCTTGAGCAAAAAGTGAAGTTGGAGTATGTTACCTCCAAAGAACAAGCTGCTGATATCTTTACTAAACCTCTGCCCAGGGAAGCGTTCGAGTATCTAAGACAGAAGCTGGGAGTGTTTTCTTCCAGTCAAAAGAACAAATCTACATAAATTTTAGAAGATGGCTTGGGATACGCGGGTTTCCTGATACACAGTCGCGTATGTACGCGAGTTAATGCACAGAAAACCGCGTATGCATGATTGCTGACAATTTTTGCTTGGTTCAGCTCTCTTCAGCACAGCTGCAGTGCTGTTTTTACTGTTTGGTATCTCTGGTGGTGTTCCAGTTCTCATAATTCTGTTTCTAATGTTTTGATGAAGATGCCTTGATGATTTGTTGGTGGAAGTTTTCAGGATGCACAAACTAAGGGGGAGCCTTAGTCATTTGGAAAGATTGATTGGTTGCACAGATTCAGGGGGAGCATTAGCTTTGCTGAGTATAATGCAGTGTTGGCATTATTATGGTTCTGAAATATGTTCTCTTTCTTGAGGACTTTCTGGTGTTGGTCATAAATGGTCATATTTATATTTTGGTGAAAAGGTCTTGTTGAGACCCATGATGTAAAAACTGTAATATTCAGTCATGTAAGGACTTGTCATTTTTGTAAACCCACTTGGTTGGGTAGCTGAGTCAAATTTTGTAAACCCACTTGGTTGGGTACTTGAGTCTCATATGTAAATCCACTTGGTTGGATATTTGTTGTAAGTATGAGTCATTGGTGATAGGAAAGTCATAGAGTCATGTACTTCATTGAAAAATATGTTTGAAGATTCAGCATGAACTCAGGGGGAGCTTGGCCACTTCAGCACATATCAGATCTGCAGAATGTTTCTTCCACATGAGGAGAAAAGGGGGAGAGTGTTGGTTTTTGATCCGCCCTTTGCCCTTGATGTCAAAGGGGGAGAGTGACATGGTGTTTGAATAAAGAGAAGATAATGATGTGACATATTTGGGAGAGTGACATGATATCTATCTGCTGTGGTAACCAAACACCATCGTGGTTGCCATCAAGTCCAAAGGGGGAGATTGTTGGAAATATGATGCAGAGTGTTGCCCTTGATGGCAACCCACTGAATGGAGATGAAGACATGTGACTGTTGACATGTGTTGTCCTTGATGGAAATCCACCTGATGAAGTTATGCTTGACTTGATGGACTTAGTAAATGATGTGATATGATGTTTGTTGACAATATGATGCTAAGTGTTGTCCTTGAAAGGCAACCCACTTGATGAAGTTGTGTTTGAGAGAATATGTTCCTGATGAAGAAAATATGATGTTTCTACAGTGTGTACAGAAGGCTATGAAGAAAGGATTTCAGAATGTACTCAAAGTATGATGAAAAAGAGTATGTCTCTTGGTATACGCGGATTGGCCTAGGGAAAGTCGCGTATGCACGCGGAAAAGAACGTGCCAAGTCGCGTATGGGCTAAAGCGCTCAAAAAGTGCAAAACCAAGGGTAACCACCATGGTATTGACCCATGGTATTGGGTAATGATCCGCCTAATTGACCCAGTCCAGGTAGTTTTGGGCTCATGGTATTGTTTTGGCCCATGGTATTGAAAAAGGGGCTCATGGTATTGAAAAAGGATAAACCTATATAAGGAGAAAAAATTCATTGTGCATAACATGAGTGTGGGTGCAAGATGTCTGAGCTTGAATGAATACTTCTCTCTGAAGTATATCTGAATGGAAAGGGTTACACTTGAATGATAAATCTGAATGTATGATACACCAATGATGAAGAAGGGGATATAGATCTGAATTGCTCTTGTATTTGCTAGATCTGATTATGGAAGGCGAACATACGACGATGAGCGAGCATCGGGCGACATACATGCGACGAAAGGGTAGATCTGAACTGAATATCTGATCTGATGAAGTATGCTGCTCTGTTATGATTGAAGATCTATACGCTACTTCGCCGCAGAGGAAGCGCGTATATACGCAGCTTCAACGAAGAGAAAGCGCGTATGCGCAATAAAGTATACACTGAGGTATACGCTGGTTTGTGTGGACGGAAGCGCGTATATATGCGACATCAGTAAAGTAAAAGCGCGTATGCAAACTAGGGTTTGCTGAAGCAAGGGGTATGAAATATCTGATCTGTTCTGCTGTGTTTCTGCTATCTGATCTGTGTTGATATGTATCTGTTGATGATGTATGTTTGAGCTTAAAAGTATGGAAAGGGTTCGGTATGGAAATATGATGAATTGTGGCCCGCAAGTTGTGTTCTATTGAAGTGGTTGGATCCAGTGTGAAAATTGATGAAACGTGGTCCAAGGTGGTGCTGAAGGTTGTAGCCTTCAGTCAGGGGGTCGTAGCTCCCTTCCAGGTGAGGCTGGTAAACGAGATCGGGGGGTCGTAGCTCCCTTCCCGGAGAGGCTGGTAAACGAGTCAGGGGGTTGGAGCTCCCTTCCAGGAGAGGCTGGTAAACGAGCGCAGGTGGGTGCCTGCGTGCTGGTCAAGTCTGCGCCAGCACATATGTTGTAACATGTTTTCTCTATAATAAAAATATTGAAGGCTGAGCAACTGCAGCGGTGGTTTTCTCCCGATTTGGGTTTCCACCTAAAAATCCTGGTGTTCATGTGTGATGCTTTGTGTGATGGCTTATTCTATTCTTACTGCACATGTTTACTGTTTATTAAACATCTGATGAATGAATGATGGAATAATAGGAGTAAATATTTAATGACATATCTAGATCTCTGTGTATACGCTAGTTTCATAAAGGGGATCCGCGTATATACGCTAGTTTACTGAAGGAAAGTAGCGTATGGGTTTTAAGGAATGAAAAAGTAAAAAGCTTTGAATATGCAGTAAATACTGATTCACCCCCCCCTCTCAGTATTTTTCCCAACAATTGGTATCAGAGGAGGTTCTTCTGCAGAAGCTTGATCGCTTGAAGGAGATCCGTCGCAATGGGAAGTCAAGAAGGGGTAATGTCTATAAAGCCACCTCTATTCAATGGAAGCAATCTGATATTCTGGAAGGTATGTACAAAAGCATATCTGCAAAGTCTTGGTGCAGATGTATGGGCAATCGTGGAAGAAGGTTATTAATACCCGGCAAGTATTCCTACTGATGCAGCTGAAAGAAAGAAGTATGAAATCAATGCCAAAGCAGTGAATGTCTTATTGGGAAGCATGTCTGAATCAGAATTTGCTAAAGTGATGCAACTACATTCGACAAAAGACATATGGGACAAAATCATTCTAAGCTATGAAGGAGACACAAAGGTAAAAAGTGCAAAACTCCAAACTCTTAGAATTGAATATGAAAATTTGAAGATGCATAGTGATGAAAGTGTTGCCAGTTTCTTTCTTCGTCTAGATGATATTGTAAATCGGATGATAAATTTGGGTGAAACCATGGCTGATACTACTCTGGTGGAAAAGGTCTTGAGATCTTTGACTTCAAAATTTGACTCTAAAGTTTCTGCTATTGAAGAAAGGCAAGATCTGGAAACTCTTTCTGTTGTTCAATTACATGGTACTCTGACTGCTTTTGAAATGAGACAAGGAGGTCCTTCTCAAATAAGAGAAGCTGCTTTTAAGGCATCTACAAAAGGAAAGGAAAAGGAGGTTATCAAAGAATCCAGCTATGTATCCAATGAAGAAGAAGCAAATTTCGTGAGAAAGCTCCAACTAGGTACTGGAAGATTCAAAGGTAAGCTTCCCTTCAAATGTTTTGAGTGTGGTAAAGTTGGTCATTATGCTGCAAAATGTCCTTATAAAAGAAAGGAAGTAGTAAGAAGGAATAAGAACCGATCTAGCTCTAAGAAAAGTTACTATGCTAATGAAGATAGTGATGAGTCATCTAATAGTGAGGAAGAATGTGAAGAAGATCTTATACTTCTCATGGCATTTGAACAAAAAGAAGAAAAGGATACTTTTATGGATGCTCTAGAGGAGAATGATTTTCTTGAAGAAAATAATCAACTCAAACTACGCTTAGAAGAAGAAAAGATAATCAGAGAGACCATTGAAAAGCAACTTGAAGAAGCAAAGAAACATATTGAAAAACTAGAATGTGAAGTGGTAAGTCAAAGAAAAGAAGTTGAGAAAGAAAAAACCTTGAATCTTAGATTTGCTAAAGGATATGAAACCTTAGATGAGATCATCAAGGTACAACGTTCTCCTCTTATAAAGACAGGTCTTGGATATACCGGAGAATCTTCTCAAACTTCAGCACCAAACTATCTAAAAGCAGTTACATGTGGTTTACATCATTCAGCCACTCAGCAAGAGAATAAAGGATTTCTACAGGGAAAGCAGGACCATCTCAATTCAAGGAACACTAACAGGGATAGCTTTCAAAGACACTACAACCAACAGGTAAATTCAAATAGAAGATACCATGATCGCAGAAATTTCTACTTCAATGGGCAATGTTTCACGTGTCACAATTTTGGTCATAAAGCTATTCAATGTGTTGCATATAAAACCATCATGACAAGAGAAGCAAGAAAGAAAAGGTTGGATACTGAACCAAAGAAGAATACCTATAACAAATTTTCTCCTCTTCAAAGTGAAGTTGAATGTACTTATTGCAATAACTTTGGCCATGAAGAATCTGAATGCAGGAACAAGAGCCAGCCCAAAGAACATGTTCCCTCAAGCTCTAAAGTGTGGAAGAAGAAAGAACCGTCGGTTGAAAATTGTGGGATAGCATTATTTACAGAAGGTGAAGAAAATCAATGGTACATTGATAGTGGGTGCTCAAGACACATGACAGGTGACAAAAGCAAACTTCATACTTATAATGCTCTAGAAAAGGAAAAGAAAGTTACATTTGGAAATGATACTCCTGCTGTGATTGAAGGAAAAGGGTCAGTATTTCTAAAAGAAAAAGTGAAGGCTAAAGATGTCATGTATGTGGATGGATTAAGGCATAACCTGTTAAGTGTTAGTCAAATGTGTGATCGAGGAGCAGAAGTGGTCTTCAGTTCCAAAGAATGTGTGGTTCGTGATCTTGACACAGGTAAAATCATTATAAAAGGAAAAAGAAATCCAAGCAACCTGTATGTACTAAACGGCATAGATCAATGTTACTTAAGCAAGTCTTCAGAAAATTGGCTATGGCATAGAAGGCTAGGGCATCTGAGTTTCTCTCAAATCAACAAAGCAAGCAGACTTCAAGCTGTTCGTGATCTTCCCAAGGTCAATCTTCCGGAAAGTACCATATGCAAATCTTGTCAATTTGGTAAGCAGACCAGAGTACGATTTAATGCGAAAGAAGGATCATCAAGTAAGCCTCTTGAACTCATTCATACTGATATTTGTGGACCTATGAGGAAAAAGTCATTACGTGGGGAAGAATACTATATCTTATTTATTGATGACTACTCTAGAATGTGTTGGATCGGGTTCATTAAACACAAAGATCAAGCACTTGAAAATTTTCAGAACTTCAAAGCTTTGGCAGAAAATGAATCAGATCTAAAAATCAAGTGTCTTAGATCTGATCGAGGAGGAGAATATTCATCAAATGAATTCTTTGAATTTTGTGAACAACATGGCATTAAACGACAGTTCTCTGTAGCAGGCACTCCACAACAAAATGGTGTAGCAGAAAGGATGAATAGAACAATTGTTCAAATGGATAGAGCTATGCTTGCTGATTCTGATGTTCCTAACATGTTCTGGAGTGAAGCAGCACATACAGCAGTTAACATTCTCAATAAAGCTCATGTTTGGGTAAATAGTGACAAAACTCCATATGAACTCTGGTATGGCAATTCTCCCACTGTGAAGCATTTTAAGGTTTTTGGAAGTAAATGCTTTATCAAAAATAATGATGAAAAGCTTGGCAAGTTTGAACCTAGATCAGATGAAGGGATATTTCTTGGTTACTCATCATCAAGCAAAGATTTCACATGTTACAATAAAAGGCTTCGAAAGGTTGTTGAATGTATTGATGTTGTTATTGATGAGTCTCCTGCAGCTCCTAAAGAAGAAAAACAAACCGCAAATGAAGATGATGGCAACATATGGCCTTCTACATCAGATAGCAATGATATAGACAGTGGATCCAATGAAGAACCTGAAGATGATCTATCTGAAAAAGCTCCATCCAGATATGTTCAAAAGAATCATCCTGAAACTCAAATTTTAGGTGACAAGGAATCTGGTGTACGAACAAGGAGAACTCTTATGGGATCTTCTAATCATTTGGCACTTCTATCCACAATTGAACCACACAATGTCAATGAAGCTAGCAAATATGAATGTTGAAGGCAAGCCATGGATGAAGAACTTGTTCAAATTGAGAAGAATGACACTTGGGATTTGGTTCCAAGGCCTCATGATAAAAATGTCATTGGAACTAAATGGATTTTCAAGAACAAGTTAAATGAGAATGGGGATGTTGTAAGAAACAAAGCTAGACTCGTTTGTAAAGGGTATACTCAACAAGAAGGTATAGACTTTGAAGAAACTTTTGCTCCTGTAGCTAGACTTGAAGCCATCAGAATGTTCCTTGCTTTTTCAAGTTATCAACAAATCAAAGTTTATCAAATGGATGTCAAATCTGCTTTTCTTAATGGTGATCTAGAAGAAGAAGGATATATAGAACAACCAGAAGGATTCATTTTGGGAAATGATGCAAATCTTGTTTGTAAACTTAAAAAGGCTCTATATGGTATCAAACAAGCTCCAAGGGCTTGGTACTATCGTCTTGACAAATATCTTCATCTACAAGGATTTTCAAAGGGGTCTGCTGATAGCAACTTATACACAAAAGTTGAAAATGATAAACTATTGATTGTTGTTGTATATGTTGATGATATCATTTTTGGGAGTAACGAAGAATCTATGAGTCAGAAATTTGCTTCTGTCATGCATCAAGAATTTGAAATGTCTTTGCTTGGGGAACTAACTTTCTTTCTTGGCTTGCAAGTGCATCAATCTACAGATGGTATATTCCTATCACAAGAAAAATATCTTAAGCAAATTCTGAAGAAATATGGCATGGAAGAATGCAAACCTGTAAGTACTCCAATGATAACCGGATGCAATCTCAGCTCTCATGATGATTCTCCCACGGTGAATCAACCAGATTACAGATCAATGATAGGAAGTCTACTTTATCTCACTGGGACTAGACCAGACATTATGCATGCAATTGGGATTGTTGGACGATTCCAAGCTAATCCAAAAGAGTCTCACCTTCAGGCTGTGAAAAGAATTTTCAAATATCTACAAGGAACTCAAGACTTTGGTCTATGGTATCCAAAGAATGCTAATCTTACTCTTCATGCTTACACTGATGCAGATTGGGCTGGAAGTGTTGATGATCGGAAAAGCACTAGTGGTGGTGCATTTTACATGGGGCCCCGGTTAGTATCTTGGTTCAGCAAGAAGCAAAATTCTATTGCCTTATCAACAGCTGAAGCAGAGTATGTAGCTGCCGCATGTTGTTGCACTCAACTCCTATGGATGATGCAAACCTTGCAAGATTTTCAAATCAAATGTGCAACTCCTATCTCCATTATGTGTGATAATACAAGTGCCATCCGTATCTCAAAGAATCCTGTTATGCATTCGAAAACCAAGCACATTCCCATCAAATATCATTTCCTACGTGAACAAGTGCTTGAGCAAAAAGTGAAGTTGGAGTATGTTACCTCCAAAGAACAAGCTGCTGATATCTTTACTAAACCTCTGCCTAGGGAAGCGTTCGAGTATCTAAGACAGAAGCTGGGAGTGTTCTATGCCAGTCAAAAGAACAAATCTACATAAATTTTAGAAGATGGCTTGGGATACGCGGGTTTCTTGAAACACAGTCGCGTATGTACGCGAGTTAATGCACAGAAATCCGCGTATTCATGTTTGCTGACAATTTTTTCTTGGTTCAGCTCTCTTCAGCACAGCTGCAGTGCTGTTTTACTGTTTGGTATCTCTGGTGGTGTTCCAGTTCTCATAATTCTGTTTCTAATGTTTTGATGAAGATGCCTTGATGATTTGTTGGTGGAAGTTTTCAGGATGCACAAACTAAGGGGGAGCCTTAGTCATTTGGAAAGATTGCTTGGTTGCACAGATTCAGGGGGAGCATTAGCTTTGCTGACTATAATGCAGTGTTGGCATTATGATGGTTCTGAAATATGTTCTCTCTCTTGAGGACTTTCTGGTGTTGGTCATAAATGGTCATATTTGTATTTTGATTTGATGAAAAGGTCATGTTGAGACCCTTGATGTAAAATCTGTAATATTCAGTCATGTATGAACTTGTCAAATTTGTAAACCCACTTGGTTGGGTAGCTGAGTCAATTTTTGTAAACCCACTTGGTTGGGTAGCTGAGTCTTATATGTAAATCCACTTGGTTGGATATTTGATGTAAGTATGAGTCTTTGGTGATAGGAAGAGTCATGTACTTTATTGAAAAATATGTTTGAAGATTCAGCATGAACTCAGGGGGAGCTTGGTCACTTCAGCACATATCAGATCTGCATAATGTTTCTTCCACATGAGGATAAAAGGGGGAGAATGTTGGTTTTTGATCCGCCCTTTGCCCTTGATGTCAAAGGGGGAGAGTGACATGGTGTTTGAATAAAGAGAAGATAATGATGTGACATATTTGGGAGAGTGACATGATATCTATCTGCTGTGGTAACCAAACACCATCGTGGTTGCCATCAAGTCCAAAGGGGGAGATTGTTGGAAATATGATGCAGAGTGTTGTCCTTGATGGCAACCCACTGAATGGAGATGAAGACATGCGACTGTTGACATATGTTGTCCTTGATGGCAATCCACCTGATGAAGTTATGCTTGACTTGATGGACTTAGTAAATGATGTGATATGATGTTTGTTGACAATATGATGCTAAGTGTTGTCCTTGAAAGGCAACCCACTTGATGAAGATGATGAAAACTTACTTGATGAAGTTGTGTTTGTTAGAATATGTCCTTGATAAAGAAAATATGATATTTCTACAGTGTGTACAGAAGGCAATGAAGAAAGGAATTCAGAAAGTGCTAATTCTATGATGAAAAAGAGTATGTTTCTTGGTATACGCGGATTGGCCTAGGGGAAGTCGCGTATGCACGCGGAAAAGAACGTGCCAAGTCGCGTATGGGCTAAAGCGCTCAAAAAGTGAAAAACCAAGGGTAACCACCATGGTATTGACCCATTGTATTGGGTAATGATCCGCCTAATTGACCCCGTCCAGGTAGTTTTGGGCTTATGGTATTGTTTTGGTCCATGGTATTGAAAAAGGGGCTCATGGTATGGAAAAGGGGTAAACCTATATAAGGAGAAGAAATTCATTGTGCAAAGGATGAGTGTGGGTGCAAGATGTCTGAGCTTGAATGAATACTTCTCTCTGAAGTATATCTGAATGGAAAGGGTTACACTTGAATGATAAATCTAAATGTATGATGCACCAATGATGAAGAAGGGGATCTAGATCTAAATTGCTCTTGTATTTGCTAGATCTGATTATGGAAGGCTTAGATCTGTGATGAGGCGAGCATCTAGGCGAACATCTGTCTGAAGCAAAAGGGTAGCTCTGAACTGAATATCTGATCTGATGAAGTATGCTGCTCTGTTATGATTGAAGATCTATACGCTACTTCGCCGCAGAGGAAGCGCGTATATACGCAGCTTCAGCGAAGAGAAAGCGCGTATGCGCGATAAAGTATACACTGAGGTATACGCTGGTTTGTGTGGACGGAAGCGCGTATATACACGACATCAGTAAAGTAAAAGCGCGTATGCAAACTAGGGTTTGCTGAAGCAAGGGGTATGAAATATCTGATCTGTTCTGCTGTGTTTCTGCTATCTGATCTGTGTTGATATGTATATGTTGATGATGTATGTTTGAGCTTAAAAGTATGGAAAGGGTTCGGTATGGAAATATGATGAATTGTGGCCTGCAAGTTGTGTTCTATTGAAGTGGTTGGATCCAGTGTGAAAATTGATGAAACGTGGTCCAAGGTGGTGCTGAGGGTTGTAGCCTTCAGTCAGGGGGTTGTAGCTCCCTTCCAGGTGAGGCTGGTAAACGAGATCGGGGGGTCGTAGCTCCCTTCCGGGAGAGGCTGGTAAACGAGTCAGGGGGTTGGAGCTCCCTTCCAGGAGAGGTTGGTAAACGAGCGCAGGTGGGTGCCTGCGTGCTGGTCAAGTCTGCGCCAGCACATATGTTGTAAGATGTTTTCTCTATAATAAAATATTGAAGGCTGAGCAACTGCAGCGGTGGGTTTCTCCCGATTTGGGTTTCCACCTAAAAATCCTGGTGTTCATGTGTGATGCTTTGTGTGATGGCTTATTCTGTTATTACTGCACATGTTTACAGTTTATTGAACATCTGATAAATGAATGATGGAATGATCTAAGTAAAGAGTTAATTACATATCTAGATCTCTGTATACGCGAGTTTCACAAAGGGGATCCGCATATATACGCAGGTTTACTGAAGGAAAGTAGCGTATGGGTTTTAAGGAATGAAAAAGTAAAAAGCTTTGATTATGCTGTAAATACTGATTCACCCCCCCTCTCAGTATTTTTCCCAACAACATGTCCTGAGGTATCTCAGGGGCACATCGGGATATGGATTGTGGTACAGACAGTCGGATGAGTTGAAGTTGCATGGCTTCACGGATGCAGATTGGGTAGGGAGCCCAACAGATAGAAAGAGCACATCTGGAGGGATATTTAGTATCGGGTCTACAACAGTTTCTTGGTACAACAGGAAACAGAGATCCGTGGCACTCAGTTCAGCGAAGGCCGAGTACATGGCAGCAAGTTTGGCTACATGTGAGGCTATATGGATGAGGAAGATCTTGGTCGGGTTGTTCGGTTCACACTTAAATCCTACTGTGATATATTGTGATAATCAGAGTTGCATTAAACTCTTGGTTAATCCAGTATTTCATGATAGATCTAAACATATTGTCATCCGGTATCATCATATCAGAGATTGTGTGTAGCGGAAGATCATGTTGCTTTCTTACATTCCTACGGAGGATCAAGATGCAGATATTCTGACGAAGGCACTCACCGGGAGCAAATTCGAATACCATAGAGACAGGATCGGGGTGGCAGATAATCCCTATCTTGTTGAGAGGGAGTGTTGAGGTTCAACAAGATGATGATCTTAGTGAAAAAAGTCACCTTCACTAAGTGGGCCCGCAAGCTATTTTTGGTGCAAAGTCTATTTTTAGACTATGTCTATTTTTAGACATGTCGATCATATTCTATGAGTTGCAGGATGCTATTTGTGGATGGTTGGTAAATTTGGAAAAATAGATGGACTTCTATTTTTAGACATATTGGGTGGAGTCTATTTTTATATTGCCAGTCTAAAAATAGATATGTCGAATATTATTAGCTCTTAATAATATTTGGACTCTAAACATTATCTTATTCTCTTGGAGCACTTCAGTTAAGTGCACAGATGTGGCACAACAGCTAACATAAGGAATTACGCTATTCTTGAGGGTTTACCAGAGCTAATTCATGATGACTTCAGTTTGAACTCATGTGACAGACTTTGGTGGAGTTATAGAAGTAGTTGGTGCAGTTGTATTCAGTTTAACTCAGTTAGACTCAGTTGAGATATTTGTATCTAGTCTAACTGATTGATACACTAGTGAGAGTGGTGTGAATTTATTAGTTAATTAATTCACTAAATAATAACTCATTAATCAACTAAAGAATACATTAGTTAACTATAGTGCATGGTAGTTGTAGTGGAGACCAGTGGAGAGGTAGGTGAAAGAGCAAGTGTGACTATCAGTTGTGACTATAGTGATGCATTGATTGCATCCAACACTCACTGGAGATGTCAATGAGTATTTCACAGTGCAATCTTGGTGGATTTGAGTTCATTCAGAGCCATTTTTCAGCAGGGATTGCGCAGTAGAGGCAGGCTAGCAGGTGGCAGAGATTGGTGCATGGATTTGCAAGATCGAGCCTGATTAGTGTGTAGCAATTGTATTGTATTGAGAGCTTGACATGTTCAGCTTTGTATGAGAATTGTTACATGATATCTATGACATATATTATATACAGATAGTTGGGGTTTTTAGCTTCAAGCTTTGTCGTTAAATAACTGTGTTAATGTGTGTGAATTTTTATGGTTTCATGTGTGCATTGCAATTGATTTTATTTCTGCATGTGATGATCAATGGTGGAATAGATTCTGTATTTTGCATGAAGTTAAAATAGTGTGTGATCAGGAGAATCTTGGATATATAACACATAAGTTATATAATTTCTACATATATCAACGGTGATGATTGCATCGACGGAAATTAGATCGCAAATTGGAAGCAAGAGCGATGTGATCGATGTGATGCGATAGATGCGATGCGATGGACGCGATGTGATCGATGCGATGGACGTGATGCGATGCGATGGATGCGATGTGATTGATGGATGCGATGTGATGCGATTGCATATCGCAATCGGGGCAGGAGAGATATCGCACAACCTTAGAAGTCATGTGAGTTGCGATGCGAAGTAGCGATAAAGTCAAGTGGGACCCGATCGCATATCACTCATTGCAAGCTCAAGACGAAGTGTGAAATGCGAAAAGAGTCTCAGATGCGATATATTTCAAAGATAAAGTCTACAGGATTTCAAATCCGAAGGTATAAGGTTTCCCTTTGAGAAATTTCATCGGGAGGATGAAAGAGCAATAGAGAAACGAAGAAAAAGAGAAATAGCCGAAACACCGAGATATAGCCTGGTGGGACCCTTCGCATATCGCATATCGGGAGATCAGATGGACGAAGGCACATGGGATAACTGGAATTGCTGAAGTGCGATAAAGAGAGCATACACGATGAAGATCAAAGCTGAAACCTAAAGGTATTTTAAAGTTGGGAAGTATGTGATTTTCCCTTTGTAAATCGCATCAAAGAGAAAAGGATTCATATAACAAAGAACGATGGAAATACCAAAATGCGATAAAAAGTGGACACGATATTGTTCAGAGGTAAATAGTAATGTATTTCATGTCCAGGCTTAATGGATTCTGTGTTGTTTGTGAAGAAAATAGTGGAAGCTGAGGTCGACTCGGGTAACAAAAGAAAAGGTTGAACATGGCAAGGAAAGGCTCGGCAGTTAAAAGGACCCGATCCCATGCAGAACAGTGTGATGCAGTTGCGACTGTGAGTTAAGAGGGAAAGTCTAAACATGAAGGAAGTAATCGAGAGTATATGTGACCCAAAAAAAGGAGAAGAGCATGGAATGATGCAGGTAAGATATGCAAGAGGCAGAGGCTGTGTAAAACATAAAGGCATGGGTCAAGCCAGAAAAAGACGGTTGTACAGAACAGGTAGAAATATAACAATAGGTAGAGAAGATAAAAGGACAACAGGCAGAGAAGACAAAATAAATGGAAAAGAAATAGGCTGAAAGGGTTGAATTGAAATATATTTGTTGTAGAAGGTTACGAAAATAGAGAGAGAGAAAGAGAGAGTGTGCAGCAGAATTGAAGAGAGTTCAAGAGTGTTAGAGAACTGTAGAATGGATGAGAGAGGAAGAAGAATGTAAGAGAGTTGTAGGAGGTTAGAGAGTGTAAGAATAAGGAGTAGCAGATAGAGAAGCTGTGAAGATTCAAAGATGATATAAGGTAGATATGAAGGCTGGAGGACAACAGTGAATAAGGAAGAGAACAAAGCTGATATCCAGGTAAATCAACATGTGTTTTCATTATCGTGTGAGGAAATTAGTGCTTCCATATCAATTTGTAGCTTGATAGATGTCTAGTTGTAGTTGGTTGAGGTAGGAGCCTCCTGTAGGTTGTAGCCTGCAGAAAATAGATGGGAGTTGGAGCTTCCTTGCAAGTTGTAGCTTGCAGAATTGAGGTAGTAGCCTCCTGTAGGTTGGAGCCTACAGAAAATCAGTGGTGAGAGGGAGTTGGAGCTTGCCTTTGCATAAAAACAATAATAAGATGTGGTTTTCTCCCTTATGGGTTTCCACTTATATCTATTGTCTATGTGCATGATGATTATGTGTTGATATTATGTATTTAATCTGCTTAATACCTGCTGCTCAGTTATTAAGATTGTTGTTCCATTGTATATTAAGTTGATCACGAAATGAAGATGTAAATAAGTGTAAAAGAAAGTTTTACAAGACCATGATTGCATTAAACTAATTCACCCCCCCTTTTAGTTTAACCAAGGGTTCAACAGAATGTGCATCCTCCTCAAGAAGATGTGTCATGTAATTGGAAAAAAATACATTTTTCACTATTTCTAATACCTTTTGATCGGAGTTCCCAAAAAAATATCTGGCAACTATTTCCTTCTCGCATATGAGAGATTCATCCACCCTTGACATGGCATAAGTTGTATATACTTGCATTAGCATCAAAGAAAAATTGGAGAGACATTCTATTTTTTATTCAGAAATATGTAATCTATGTGGGAAATTATGGATTGGTACACTTTTATTATGTTTGTCTCTTAATGCATTTTAAAAAATTCCATGAAATATATCTATTGTATTATCTCCTCAATAGTCTTAAAATTTTTCCCTTTAACGTCCATTGTAACTCAAGGAACATAGATAAAAGTATGTATCGTTTTGAAATGTTAAGAATGTTGATTGAGGCTTATTTATGTGAGTGATGGTATAATTGGGACTCATTACTTGTAATAAATCTATTCAAAGAAGTCCCTAGGACTTCTCAAGAAGCAAAGGTTCAAAGAAAAAAGAAGAAACGAACTAGGGATCTATTTTCAGAGATGGAAATTTCAAACCCTGAGTTTTTAGTTCCCGAGACTATGGTTTCTAAGCCTACAGTTTCTAATAAGAAGGGAAAAAAATAAAAATGATTTAAGCCTAAAAATACATGAAGCTAAGGCACAATAAAAAAAATAGAAGAAGAAAGTAGGGAAATTAGAGAAGAAAAGTGTACAGGGGGGAAATAAAAATAAAACCCTTGTAGAGAAACCCCAAAATATTAAAACTACAAAGACAATAGAAGAGGAAATTATAATAAATAAGATTCCATAATTCATGGATGAACCTTGAAGAACTATGCCCAATGTGACTAATAAATTGAAGGAGCAAGATAATAAAAAAGTGATTGAAGTCGATGAGTATGATGGAGAAAATAATAGCCCACCAAGAAATGACTCTTCAAAAGAAAATAGGAAGAGACCAAAAGTATCTGAGTCATTTTATCCACATTCCTAGAGCCAAGACATAATATTCCTTAAATTAATGAAGCACAACAAAAGGTTTATGACTATATTGATGCTCTTGAAAAAGGCATACAATTTAATTAGGCACCATATTCTTTCTATAGTCCATTTCCATTTCCTTCTTATAGTCCACCATTGGACTTCCATGAAGGAAAATTATACAATACATAATATGAAAGAAATCAAACAACAAGAAGTTTTGAAACAACACATTAAAAATGAAAATGAAGTTTTGAAAACCCAGAATTAGAAAATTTTGAAAATAATCCAATTCTAGTATGATAATAATTTGAAGTTGAAGAAATCCAATAAAAGTATTCAAGCAAAATTAAATAATTTAAATGCATGGATCCTGTTGAGGAAGCCAAAATGGTCTATTGCAATGAGAAAGTAGAAATATCCAAGTAGTAACTTGGATATCCTAATCCAAGAAACAGAGACCACAGAGAAGAACTTTAGAAATTTTGCAATTTTGTAAGTGCATGAGGACTTGCAAAATCCTCAGCCGGGGGAATATAAAATCCTAAAAGTGGAATATTTTTTTTCATTTTATTATCATTAGTTCTACTTATTTTATTCCTAGAAGCCTATCGCACCCATCATTCCATATTACAGTGCTATCATTTTGGTATAGAATCATATCTGAGCTACAAAGGGTATCAATTCGAGAAATCCAAGGTAAACACTTACATTTTTCTATAGTTTTATACATTTCTTTGTAAAATTAGTTTTAAATGTTGTAGCTATAGAAACTAACACATTTTGTAATTGGTCCTTAATTCTATAACCAAATCACAAGTTCACATGGTTGCAGACATGGTTCAACAAAAGTGTGTTAGAGGAGATGACAAAAGGAAATCTTAAGCTCTTCCACCTATTGAATTAATCCAACACCTACCACATTGATAGAGGAGTGAGGTCAACGTTACAATCAAATAGTTGTTGAATTTCAAAGCGGTGGCAGATCACACGAATTTGAATGGAAATGTTGGTGCTAGCTATGGATTAAATCTATAAAGATCTTAAGATTTTGTACAATAAATTCATTGTACAACCATTAATTTATCACAAATATTCAACACTCCATCTCATAAGATACACAAAATGTGGTATTGTTATTTTGTTTTAAAAGCATGCATTAAAACTTTCAACAAACTCTATCTTAAGGTTGTATAAATATCTATAGCTCCAATAATGAGAGGCACAAAAGTATGGCTAATGGAAACACATTTAATATAATTGTTGTTTTTTTCATACTTTTTGTGGTGTTTTTTACTGTGTGAATGATTATATAATCGTGGCTATAACAGGCTAAGAGTTCATTTTTTCATATTCACACGTGCAACAAAGCTAGGAAGGGCTCCCCATGTTAGGGAAACATAGTATTTTTCTCCTTACCTTATTTTAGATTATGATTTTACACTATAGTAAAGTGTACTTTATTTTGAATAGTTTACAATAGCGAGTTTGATTACAGATTAGTGATTTGTTACCGTTTGAGAACCATTTACAGTTTGAGACCAACATAGTGAAAGCTACTCATATGAATTTTCCAAGTGAGTAAAGACTTGTTGATTTTCAGTGGAAAAATCAATAGTTAAATTATAATATGATTAAATTAATCTTATAATTGTCCCATAACCATTCTTTACATAGTGAATATTTAAGAATGCTTAAAAAAAAATTGTGTTGAATTAGTGAATTTCAATTGTTCTTCACAAATTAGAATTTTTATTTCATGTCAATTCTTGTTAAATTAAGTTAGAAATTAAACGTGCCTTACACTTCACAAATTTATAAACCCAAATTAATAAATTAAATGTAACAAAATTCTAATAAAATTCAATTAACCAAAAAATATTAATTATAAAAATCTAAAAATTAACCAAATCATTAAAAAAACACACACATAATCCCCAAAAAAAAAACCGTGTTATACAAACTTGAAAAAAAGTGATGCATTGTTATACAAACAAGAAATGGAGCTCAAATGCTTAAAAATAAAGTGGACATATTGATTTTGAAATAAATGAAACATACTAGAGGTAAAAAGAATTTGAAAAAGAATATCAAGAATTAAATATGAGAATAATTGATTATATAATATAAGAAAATTATAAAATAAAATTTTACACATTCTATTCAACTTAAATATAATCTAATTTGTTGGAAAAAAATTGAGTATTATTTTACTTTTTGAATTTGATATGAGGTATGAAACTATTAAGATTGATGCTAATTAAAAGTATGCATGCACTGATTAATATGAGGTATGAAACGATTAATACCAATTCTAATTAAAAGTATTGATGCACTAATAGTAATAATTAATTTCATTAAGTTAAAATTTATATAATTTAAAAATTATAATGTTGTTGTTGTTGTTGTTATTATTATTATTATTATTATTCAATATTAAAATTAAATAAAATTTTATAATTCTAAAAAGGTTATAATTATAAAAATAAAGGACAATGTAAAATTATTTATTTAAAAAAAAAATTGATATTTAATTTTCAATAATTGTGTGAAAAAGCGTTTTTATAGCTTAATATAAAGGAGATATTGCAACAATGTGTTATATGAGGTGATAAAAATAATACAAATAATACGTGAATTCAATTCAATTTGTGATATTGCAATTTTGTTACAAATAATTTTTCTAGATAAAATCCATAATATATGTGGTATACATAGTTCCAGACTAGAAAATTAAGCAATACCAAAAGTTTTTTTAAAGAAAGGTTTTAACTCAATTTTTCCAGTGTATGATGGAGTGTAGGACAATATATTTCAAATGTATAATCTAGGCTATCTACCAACTAAGACATAAAACTAAAATACTATTGATTCTGGTTATAGAAGAATTGAGAAAAGATTGTAATAGAATCTATAGAATTCAATGAATACTTCAACATATATCACTGAAGAAAACCCACATGAATAACATTCCAACAATTCAATAGAAGAGGAAGTCTTTTATTATATGAAATATATGGCAATAGTATAACATGTTAACAAGAGATATGATAGAAACAAATGAATTCTATCATAAATATTTATGTAAAACATAACATTGCCAGTTGTAAAGGGAAAGGAAATTGATCCTAAATTTAACCTCTTAATATACCTAGTATATTCAAATAATTTCATAGATTAAACAAAGATGCATAATCTACAAGAGAAATAATATACACAAGGGTACACATTGTGGATAGCTCAAAGGAGAATCTTTTGATTAAAAAATTTAGTAATATTGATGCAAAATGCAATCTCTTTTACAAACTCCAAACACCTTTCTTCAGTTATTATATAAAATCATTACAATAGATATTTGTTGCAAATGAAGCCTATTACGAACTAACTAATTAATAATAGAAAACAATTCACAAGTCTCAAACGATCTTTGTCCACATGTCCCATTTTTCAATTGAATTTTGTTGTTGGAATCATAGAGATTTATGGGGAAAATTTAGCGAACCACTCCCAATATGTTTCAAATGGATAACTATATGGAATCATATTTGTATAAGAAATATCAAAATATGTGTATTTCTAATAGGTTGGAGTAGTTGGCAAAAGCATTTTGACCTAACAATGTATGTAAAAGTCATCCACCAATTTATCTACTATAGTTGGCCCCTTCAATATTCCCTCCATATCCAAAATCTTCTTTGAATTTTCTTTGATCCTTAACATAGATTCTTTGTATGCATATAGAGATATTAACATGTTATCTGATCTTAACAAGAAAACATACCCATTTCTATTGAAATATTGAATCTTGTATTGAATGTTTCCACCTCCTTTTTCACTAACTTTCACTCATCTTGAGCTTGTTGGGAAAAATTTATTTTAGTTTAAACCTTATCTACATCCATTATAACATGAGTCCTATCTTCGATACCTCGAGCTTTTAATTGTTTCCAATTCCTTGAGTTGAGGAATTCCACTATTCTATAGGCAACCTAATTCTTATCCCCTAATTTTGCTTGAATTTTTCCAATGGTCTATTTTGTGTTGTTAATTAAATCTACTTCATCTCCAATAATCCTAATTGATCCCCATATTTCTAAAACACTTGTAACTATTTTTGTCCAAAGGATTTACCTTGCTTCAATCAAAACCTGCATTCCCACTAATTGATACTTAGAGTGATCCAATACCCTTTGTAATTTTACTTTTAGATCATGATCTATATGAATTGTTGAATTTCTATCAAATACATCCTCCTTGAGATTTCATCTGATTTTACAAAGATCTTGGTTTCGGTTTAAAAAATTTTCTTCAAAGTTTGGATTTAAGAGCATTTCTTGGAAGCAAATTGATTTTACAAAGAATTGTTTTTGGTTTCACGAATTTTTTTGGAAGACATTTCTTGGAGGCGGCCTGATTTTGCAAAAAATTGTTTTGAAATTAAAAAAAATTATTGGACGTACATTCGAAAGACATTTCTTGGAGGTATGTACGTGTTTTTAGTTGAAGTAAATCTTTTGAGCTTCGTTTCATTTTTATAAAACATTTTTCTCTCGAATTTTTTAAAGTAAGTGTTTTGGATTGGAGTATGTATTTTTTGCAAAAAATTTAAACTTAATTTTTTTAAATTAAATATTTTGTGATATTTTTTGTAATCGAGTTATTGTCTAATTTTTTGAAGGAAATTTTTTGAACTTCATACCCTATTCTCATGGGAAATAGAAGAACTTGTGCGAGAAAATATGATCGAAAAAGAGACCCCGAGGAACGTAGAGAAGAGACGAGACAATCTCGCAAAAGAAAGTTAGAAGCCCTCTCAAATATTGAAGAGTAAAATCAACCTCAAGAAGAAATTGAAGTAGGCATGTAAATGTAAATATTATGATCTATTGATATATTTAAAATTTTCCTAATGTAAAATGTGAAGCTTAATTTTTATTTGATGAACTAATTTGAAAAAAAAATTGTTTAATGTAAACAGACAAAGATATTCCTCAAAATATTGTAGAAGAATATCAACCTCAAGAAGAAATTGAAGCAGGTATATAAATGTAAATATTATGATCTATTGATATATTTAAAATTTTGCTAATGTAAAATGTGAAGCTTAATTTTTATTTGATGAACTAATTTGAAAAATATTTTGTTTAATGTAAACAGACAGAGATATTCCTCAAAACATTGATGATGAGATACAAAATTTTGAAAGAGTTATTGAACCAATGATTGAAGATGGTGAAAATATTGAAAGAAATCCAAATAAAGAAATTGAATCACAAGGGATATATATATATATATATATATATTAAACACATGCACATATCATTGAAATTATGGATATATTTATTAATTTAGTTATTTATTGAATATGTACTATTTTTTCGAATATGTATAGATGAAATCACTACTGATAATGAGATGTTAGAAAATGTTGACACTCACACATATGGAGATAAAAAACCTAACCATGTTATACGATATTGTGTTAACTGCATTTTTGAAAAGTATTTCTTAAATGAGAGGGTGACATTTCAGGCTCAAATGTTGAAAGGTCTCTTATCATTAAGGAAATTAAAAGAAGCTACGACACTATTGGGTATTCGAAAATCAACCAAAGATAAAAAAATGAAGGAAGATGTGATAAAAAATATGAGTAGTGCTATAAAGTCAATTAAGAGATCTAGAGAGAAAAATGTTTCAATTGTACGTAGAGGAATACAGATGGAAATGGTTTCATCAAGTACTCAAGAGAATCGTTTGGTAACGTCTATGGCACGAGCACTGGGAACCTCACGAAAAACTTTGCACAAATGTCGGAAATTTCAGCTGCAAATAGATGTAAACGATGAACTCACTTGTTGGAGAGCTATTTGTAGGCAACCATACAAAGATAGACTTGGAGAAAATGTTAAAAAAATAATATATGAATATTCAAAGAACAATTCGCGTGTTTCGCCAACTACAAGGCATGTGATGTGAAGAAGAATAACATGAAATTAGTACGAAGAACATGAAAAATATTTCTTGGAAACCACTTAGATAGATTTATTCAACAAGTTCAAAGAAGAGAATCGTCAAATTCATGTTTCACTCAGCGCTTTTGTTCAACAAAAACCATGGTATGTAAAACCTATCACAGTATGCGACACTTGTTGTTGCCGTTATCATGTGGAATTTGAGTTATATTATGACACATTCCTTGATTTGGGTAGAAAATTATGGAAGGATTCACCTTCTCCTTCCACTATCCATGATTTCATATCTGAAATTCTATGTGAAAGTGAAAGCGATGAACTATTTTACAAAAAGAAATGTGTTGGTGGTAAAAAATGCAATGATTGTGGAAATTTGACTAAATTTAAAAACAAATATCGTATTGATATAAATGATCAATCATTGTCCAACATGAAAGTAAAATGGAAGAGATATGAATATATCGATACATCGATTCAAGGTGCAAATAGTGTGAAAAGAATTGAATTACTAGAAGATTAAATTTTTCTGATAGAATTTTTGAGAAATTTTGAGGCATAAATTTTGCAAATACACCAAGCATTCCCATAGAGCTCGATGGCAAGACTTGCAATTCAAAAAATCTCGTGAATTTTTTCCACCAGGGACCATTTTATCAGTGATTGGTTTTGCAGAAAACTACACATTTGTTCCACAAAAAGAAATTCAGAGTGAATACAATCATTCTGACCAAGTCTCCATGCTCGTCCATATTCTATATAGACATGCTAAACAAAATGTCGATCATATAAAAAGCATGAGTGAAAATCGACATATCATTAAAGAATATCACTTTTGTATCAGTGACGATTGTACACATGATACATGTTTTGTACAACATTGTTTTGGAAAAATTTATGATTCATTGAAAAATCATGGAATAACATTCAATGAACATTGGATATGGTCAGATGGATGCGCAGGTCAATTCAAATCTGCACGATCATTCTTTTGGTTGTGTTGTCTTCATAAGAAAACCTGCATTAAACATTGTTGGAATTTCTTTGAGACTGGCCATGGAAAAGGAGAACATGACGGTGCGGGAGCATGCATAAAACGAGCACTTCAAATATATCAAATGAACCACTCTGCAAGATGACTTGTGAACGCTGAAGAAGTTTTTGAATGGTGCATCACTGCTCTAAGCCATGAGACTAACCCATCAAGGGAAGTGCAAAGGTACGTTTAATTTAATTTATATTGGAAATCTAATTTTAAACATTGTACATTCATCATGCAATGATTATCTTTGATTGTATTTTGATATCATATTTAAAAATTCTTCTTCTAATTTTCCATATAAAGGTTTTTCTGGCATATTGGAATCGAAGACGTAGATAGATCAATTGGAAGTGATGTTGAAACAATAAAAGGGACTCGAAAATTGCATTCAATTCAAAAAAAGTCGTCCAGAAATGTGTTTGCATTGGATAAAAGAACATATTCTTGTTTTTGTGATGTTTTCATAGACAACACAAACTCCAATGACGTTTGTGAAAACAAAATGTATGTGAACGATTGGAAACATACAGAGCTAAATACAAAGGGAAAAATGTCTATTGCAATGTTTGAAGAAATGCAATCAGAGGAAACTACAATATCATCCAATGGTGATCGAGTTTCTGATCTTGTTAGAGAAGGTAACATTTGAATTACTTTCTAATGATTTAAAGATCTAGAAATAAATTTAAATATTCATAATTTTGTTAAATTTATTTTATTGTGCAGGAGATGTTTTTGCTGTAATTGCACCTATTGACAACGATGAAAATGTGAAGTATTATTTGATGCGTTGCACTGAACAAAAAATGAAATTATTACAAAACTATAATGATCACTGATTTCAATATGATAGAGGGTCTATTATACTGAAAGGTTAATTTTTCAAAAAAACTCATCAAAGTGGAGACTTTGTTTACTTTGAAGACTATGAAATTGATTCCATAAGTTGTCAATATTGTCACTTGGTGTGTGCAGCACGCATAAAGTTGATAGAAGTTCAATCAAAGAAAAAATCGAAAATTAAGAGATGGAAAATGTCAAAATCCGATTATGAACGGATTATTGAAGATGGAATTCCATTAGAATTTTTTTGAGTGAATTGTCCAACAATTTATTCTCTTTGGATTAAATGTGTTTTAGAACTTCCAGTACTCAACTAAAAATTGAGCTGCTTATGTTATTTGTGCAAGTGTTTGCACATGTACAAATTGTTTGGGTACAAGCATGTGCTCTAGTATTAACTGAAAGTAGCTTTTCTATACATGTGCATTGATGAAAAATGTTATATATATATATGTTCTAGAATGAAATTAATTGTTCTATTTTTACTATGTGCATTGATGAAAAATTATTTGTACGTACTCAATATATATGTTCTAGAATGCAATTAACTGGAACTAGTTTTTCTATGTGCATTGATGAAAAACTAGTTGGATTTTCTGGTAGAAAGTATGGACACAATGTAAATAAATCATCTGCAGTATAGTTTTGTACGAAAATTCCTTTCATACAAGAGACTCGAAGCACTTCTCCAAATTTTGGTGGGATTTGACCCACATCTCTATTCCTGATTGAAAATCTAGTACAAAATTTGTTTGTCCAATGGTTGGATATTTTCAATGTGCATTGATGAAAAATTTTACTTGTATTGGATCCAGATATGTTCTAGAATGCAATTAATTGTTCCAAGTAGTTTTTCTATGTGCATTGATGAAAAACTAGTTGAATTTTCTGGTAAAAAGTTTCCACAATGTAAATAAATCGACAAGGCTACCTATTTGAGTGCATTAACGACATTGACCCAAATTCAACAAACATATATATGTACTAGAATTATATTTCCAATCAAAAGTAAAGGGATAATTTGTACATACATCTACTTCTTTAAAATCTTTTTTCAATTAGAGCTCAATTGATACATGGTTAGTTGCATTGAAAAGCTATGTTCTTCCTATTGGAATTTTTTTCATTCAAACAAGACTACATGTAGAGATCAAAAGCAATATTAAAATTCCAAATGTACTTCAACCATCCAAAAGGGATTTGTGCAACATTACTTGACATGCCATGCCAATTATAGTGAACAACTATCCAATAGAAACATTTAACATTATATACCACATGTGCCAAATGTAGATTGAAACCTTCCAAAACTTTAAAATTTTAAAAACTTTTGATAATATATTGTGCAACATTAAAAAATTAAACATCATATGTGAAATGTAGATTGAAACCATTCAAAACTTGAGTTTAAAAAACTTTTTGATTATATATATCGTTACTTCACATGCCATGCCAATTATAGTTCAACTAGATCCAATAGAAACATTTAAAAAATTATATACCACATGTGCCAAATGTAGATTGAAACCATCCAAAACTTTAAGTTTTAAAAACCTTTTGATTATATATCGTGCAACATTAAAACATTAAACATTTAAAGTTCATTAAATATCACATGCAAAATGTAGATTGAAACATCCAAAACTTGAGTTTTAAAAACTTCACATGCCATGCCAATTATAATTCAACGATCCAATAAAAACTTTTAATATTAAATATCACATGCCAAATGTAGATTGAAACCATCCAAAACTTTTAACTTTTAATTTAACAAAAAAATGTAGATCACAACATTACTTCACATGCCAAATGTACTCCAAGCATCCAAAACTTAAAGTTTAAAAACAAAACAAATTATAACACATGTCATTACATAACATGCCAAATGTAGTTCAAATGACAACATTACTTCACATTCACATGCCAAAAGTACTAAAACCATCCAAAAATTAAATAAAACAAATTATATTAACAATGTAATAAAATACGTCCAAAAATTGTAGATCTCACAAGTATCAAATTGTATCAAGTTTAACAAATTTTTAGACCATCTAAATCTTGAAATCAAATCTAAAAATCATGTCCATCAAATAGAGATGGATCTAGCGTCTTTCCTATCCGGGTCTCAATCCGCGCCCTATCATGTGAAGCATCATGGGAAACCTACATACACAATGCACATGTACTTGAACATTAAAATTTGATGTTTTAAAAATGAATGAGAATACATATATCTAGAACTTCATGTAAAAAACAAAATATAACAAAAAAATCATGCAATACCTCATGAGGTTCCCTCTCCATTTGATGAACAAGTTCTCCCATAGGAACATCTACAGCGGTAAACTGTACAATATACATGTACAGTTATATATATATATATATAATTTATATAAATTAAAAACTTTCAAATGAAAATGCACGTGTACATATATAAACTTATTTTCAATAATATTAAAAAAAGGAACTAAAGACAACTTGTTCAAATGTTGTGGATGTTCCTATCTCCGTCGCTAGAGTCCGCAGATTAAAGAAATATTCTATAGGAACCTGAATTCAAAAAATTTTAAATAACTCAAAATATAGATCTCTCTCTCTCTCTCTCTATATATATATATATATCTCAATTTTTAATGGAACTTTTTGAGGTAGAATATATATAACTTTTAAACATAAATTTTAAACTTGTGAAAAATTGTCCATACTTGTTGCTCATCTCTCAAGGAAGTAGAAGGTACATCTCCCAAGGAAGAAGAAGGTACCACCATCCCAAAAACATCGGACGGAATCGATATCTGTTAAAACATTTTATCAAATTATATATATACATACATGTACATGTGTGCACAATTATTTATTTTAAAGTCACTTAAAAAACACTAACATTTGCCAACATATCTTGATGGTTAGACCCATCTGCATTATTTGAACCAGAGGTCCCGAACGTGATATTAACATTTTCGTGACACATCATGTGTGAGAACTGCAAATGGTGTTTTAACATATAATCATACATTTTTGTTAGATTAATGCACACATACAAATAAATGTATACATGTACATACACATGTATTTACTACAAATTGTACACATGTATATGTATGTTAAAATAATTTCAAACCCTAAGGTCACTAACACATACCGTTCCGATGCCCTCTTCCTCATGAAAAATTAGGTCTTGCAAACCATTGCGACAATTTTTTGCATATTTTCGGAGATCTTCAACATTCATGTTGTCAATCTCCTCATATGTACAATACACAAAATTGGCACGTGCATTTTCATGTGCTCTTTGTCGATTTAAACAAAAATCGACTCCACCCAATCCGCTATGAACATTGTCGATCATAACATCCCTTGCTTCTCGACTTATTTGAGAAGTCGCATCCATATCTGATCGCAGAGTTTCGACCCGAAACGGTCGACTCACCAATGGCGGCTTAGGGTGAGGCAACTCCACATCTCGCTTAGCGCCCTTACGGTCATATAATTGACCTTTCCCTGGGCCAAAAAATTCTGACGAAAGATCATTGTAGTTGGGTTTCATACCTAAAAAAAATTCTGCATAAAACATTTGTGCAAAATAAACAAGAACCTCATCGTTCCATGGGAGCCTTCTATAGGCCGCAAGGTGCCTATCATACAAATAACGAGCTATGTCTGGGTGCTTGAAATATTGCACCTTCAACATTTTTCTTTTTGGCCCTTCCTTGTATTTAAACATCGACTTGGCCACTTCTTTTGTAATTTTTTGTTTTACGTCCTCCCATTTATCTGGACCCATTACTGTTTCTTTTCTCTTTCTCATCATTTCTACAAATGAATCAGTCGTTGGCCCAAGATTTCTGTACACATTTACCATTTCACCCAATGAATGTGTAACTATTTCAAGGCTTTGTCGACTCTCATCAGGTAGAGACAAAGCCACGAGATCTCTTTGCAATTTTTCATGAAGTCTTTCACACCTTTGTAAGGTGCATTCTGCCATGTTGGTTTCCCATGGTATATTAGTAATCTCAACTAGATAAGTTGTGCTGGGTTGAAAACCTTCTTCTTGAATGTAGCGGGCTGCGCTGAGTCTATTTTGACCACTAGTTTGAACATTTTCAGCCTCTGCATCAATATATATAAAATTTCGTATATTAGAAAAAACACGTGTAAAAAAGTTGTACAAATTTAATGAAAAAATATTGAAATTGATGGCAACCTTGACGTTGTTGGTTAGCATTTTCTCCAACATGACCCCGCTGAGAACTAGACCCAGAATGACCCTGCTGAGAACCAACAACCGTTGATTGGCCTTTGGGGGAATAAATATCACCCCCTTAACGCAACCTGCTACCACTCATTGATGGCCCTCTAGGTGGATTTAAACCACCACCAACCTCTCGAGACGAGGGAGAAGCTTCATAAAAAAATATGAATTTATAATCAATTGAAAAATACATTCATGTGTATATATAAATACATATACATATTCATTGATTAAATTGCGTGAACCATAACTCGACCGGTTGAACCATGGGCACGCTCCATGGATGGAGTAGAAACCCTTCTCCTCTTACCTCCTAAAAATTAAAATATGAAACTTATTAACAATTAATTTAACTCACAAAGTTAATAAAAAATCAATTCCATATGTACACACATGTATGGAGATTTAAGATTATATTTAAATACCGTGAACATCCCCCAATCCCTGAACCTCCATATGGGATTCGGCTAATCTTCGTCGTTCATCCTCTATGATATATATATCTATTGGTCGACATTTACACAAAATAGATTTCAGAAAATCAATTTGTAATTTAGTGTACACAAATTATGTAGAACACAACTTTCAAAGCAATAATTGATGTGTGAAACTAAATTTAATCGAAAAAGAAATGATAAAAATGATAAGTTCACCAAATTGCGCTTTACATGGTGGGATCACACTTGGTATAAAATTTACCACTTATACACTTTAGTTTGTGGGAGAAATGACACATGTACATAGTTTACCTTAAAGTTGTTGTGTTTTATGGATATTAAAATGAAGAACTTCTATTTAGATCCATTCCATAGATTGACTGTAGGGGCATTTACTAGATATGTCACCTTTCATAAAAGATGAGATCCAGAGGCTACCTGGCCCTTTACAGACTCTACCTATAGAACTTGTAGAAGTAAACACTAGAGGCATTAACAATATCAAATAACGTTTTCATGCTCAGACATGGGAATGTGTCTCTTTCCCTACGCAAAAAAATAGTTCAAGGTAGTTAATCTTCATAGACACGTCATCAAGTAGGTCAATGTGATCATCCCCAACTTACTTTTCATGAAATTAGGCTTGGAATCCTCTACAACCTCGTGGATGGAGTTGAATGGGAACTAGGTCAAGGCCTTTACAAAATACATGCTAGTGAATAACACTTACTAGGTTATGCCAACAAATAAAGTGGGAGAAATGTTTTCTCCTCAAGGTTATCCAGTTGGGTGTGTAATACCAACTTCACCCATTTCATAATAGGTTTATCTCTTAGGTTATAAAGTGTCTTCACCTTATTAGTTATATATTTTTCAATTTCCCGTGGATTCCTTGAATTTTTTCTCCTACCATCTCCCTCTCACTCCCCAAATTATTGTCATCAAACATGCCCCATTGAGGATCTGGAGCAATGTTTGCACCATACTTAGAACTATCATTGCTGCTAATTGAAATTGGAGAGTCATGTATATTAGATTGCTTGCTTAAGTGGCTCTTACTTGGACAATATCCTGAGATGAGTTTGACATGATGGTCATATGAATCTGGAAGCTACTTTGTGTAATTTTCCTTAAATCTTGAAAAAAACAGAGCAAAAATGTCATTTTCGATCATTTTTTATTAGCTTCTGCATACATCAGATGTTATTACAATTGCAACACAATCATGTTCCATGAGCATGAATTATGAATGTTGCAAGCCAAATTGCAAGGAAATTTGCATTCATTTTAGGCAAAACAAGGCTATGACATTAAGGTCCATGCTAGAAAAGATTATGCAAATAAGGTTGCTAAGTCTTGATACTTACCATGTGTTTCAAAGCCATAACGAAGGTTGGCTTTGAGAGTGTCCTCCCAAAGCCCTGTCTTGAGATGAAATTTAATTCAATGTCTCTTAGATTTGCAAGGTGGAATTGATAGAACTATTTGATTTCTTTACCATAGATGGATATATCTTTTCATCTATACCTTTCTCTACCATCTTATTTCCAAGTGAAATGGGAATTTTCACATTTTGAATGCCATTACCATGTAGTTTGGTAGTCTGCTAGCTAGACCTATCACAAGTAAGGTTGTCATACCAAACTATTTCTCTTGCTCAACTCAGTGACCATGACTCTCTTCTTACACTGCTTACCACAAGATCTTCAATTATACATGTCATGCAAAGTTGGGGGTTCTAGGTCTACACCTATTAGGTAAAGTTGTATTTTATGGCATTATGGTCCTTAAATTTGGAGGTGTTCCACCTAAAAATGTAGGCATTAAATATCGATGAAAAGGATTTGTTTTAACTTTGATAGAATTTCCTTGTGGAATTACTGAATTTCTCAACGACATCATGCTAGCTTTGCTCAAAGAAGAAGGTTTTGGAGGAGAAATTGAATTCTTTTGACTTATTTTTGGCATTGAAGTTTGAAATAGTAGTTTTGATGACTCCATTGATGACCTTGCTGAGGAATTTGATGCACACAATATTTACTTTGAATATGGTTTAGAAGACGTTGAAGAAGTTGTAGATTTTGGTGTTGTCACTAAATGTTTCTTTGTTGTTGGACTTGATCAAGACACAATTTAACTTTACGAGTAGATTGAAGACCTTGAAGAGGTTTTAGATTTTTTTGTTCTTACTGAAGGTTTTTGTCTGGTTTTTTTTCTTAAACCATCATTTCCATAGGAAATTTTTGGTGAATAGATTCTTGACCTTGATGAGAGGATATGATACCTTGAAGAGGCTACATCTTTTGGTGACGTCACTAATTGTTTCTCTATTATTATGTTTGTTAAACTTTTTTATCCCAGAGGAGGGTGTTATCCAATGTGAATTTGAAACCCCCCTCACATTTTTCAATAAAGGTTCTATCTGAATGTTAGGGAGCTACACAAATTATAGAAATTCAATATGATGTGCCAAAAACTTTACAGACATCCCAAAAACAGAAACCAACTATTATATGTCAATTAAATCTACATGGAACCATCAAGCAATATGGTAAAATATAGAATTACAAATCCCTTCAATTAGTAAAAAAAATAAAAAAAAAATTATGAAGAAAGCACCCAGAGGACTAGAAATAACAATATAGTAGAGAAAAAGAATAGTATCTCAGCAAATATAATTGAAAGTCATAAATTAATATCATATATTCCAATTTAAGCACTAAAAGCAAACTCAAAATAACATAAAAGCAGAGACAAGATTGTTTTACATGTACAAGTAAACATTGTTAATGGAAATATGCAACATGGATTGGCATAATCATGCCTTTATCAATGAAATTTCATTAGACCATTGAACAATTGTGCACTAAGAATATTTAAATAAGTTAAAGGAAAAAATTGACCTATATTGTACAGTTTATGGGACATAAATCAATATGTAGAAATATTCTCTTGGTTTTTATAATTAGATAGAGGAATGCCTTAAAATGAACTTGTATGTATTCTCGTTTTAGAGCTCAAATTTTTAGGAAGGATTTAAGTATCCACATTTCAAGAATCACTAGAAGAGGTTGATAAAGAATATAGGAAGACAAAAAACTAACCAGTGGTGTAATAAATGGATTTCTTGGGAGGTAGATTGGCATATGGACTTTTGGTAGCTCTAGAACTATTCCAAATAAGTGAATGTATTTGAAAACCGAACCTCTAGTTTATTTTGGTTTAGACAAGGTCTAGAATTTGAAAAGTGAATTCCCTCTTTCTTCCTCTTACATGTCCAATGATCGGAATCTGGATTGAGGGAAAAAAATTTCCAAAATAAAAATTTTGCATTTTATTTGTTGTACACATGAGTTTTTAAAAGCTAATTAACTCATAAATTTCTCACAAAATACACTTAAAGCTTGACACACAAACCCCTTCCCATTTGGCTAACTTTAGACTCGATCCTAAACACATTTTTATTTAACTGACGAGGGAGATAGCCCAACAAAACTAGTTTGTCCATATTCAAATCAAGTTGGTATCAAAGTACAATTTAGTTGATTTTAGTCAAGGTTAGTTAGAAGAATTAGCTATTGGTTTATGTCTTCAATTTCCTCTCAAAATGAATGTGTACGTGATTTTGAGAGACACACTAGAGGAATAAGGTCCAAATTTTTGATGAAAATGTGCTATGAAAATAAAGGGTTAAAGGAAAACATGTACAAGGCATAGTTGAGCCAAATGTTGTTGAGGAAGGGCCTAATTATTTGGGTCTTGGTTATGGAAAACATGATGGAGAATGCTTCAAAGCCAAGGAGGCACATGAAGCTATTCCAAGAAGGAATTTCATTTCGTGTTCATTACCTCAAGCTTGTGAAGTTTGTGTTCATGATGAATGGAAAATTTTGACACCCACTTTGCAAGAAGATGTTAATAATCATGCAGCTAATGAGAATGTAAAAGAAGAGGATGTTGAAAGCTCTAGAGTCATTGAATTCATTGCTAGTATTCAGAGGAAAGCCACTACCTCATCAAATTCACCTCCTCAAGAAGGTGACAAAAGTGAATGTTCAAGGTCTAAATTTGCCTTTAATCAAATTGCTTTTGATTATGATAAACATGGTAAATATTCACATAAGATTTGGAAAAGAACTTGCATGTTCCTTTTGTGGTTTGAATAATCATAATGTTTATAGATGTTGGAAGAAGATATCCATGCACATGAAACTTTCTAAATAAATGAGGCAAAAAGTCAAAGGCCCATTGGACAAGGAAAATGATGTTGAAAATAAGATGTAATTGTTTTGCACTCATTGCCATAAGAAAGGTCACCTTGTAGACAAGTGTTGGACTTTGTATCCAACAAGTCATCCACAACATTTGAAGATGGTGGAAAGAGATATTGACAAGAATGGAAAAGAGGATTCCATAATTGATGAGGGTCAGGATGATTCACATGATGATGAAGTGTCGCTGAAAGAAGCGCCATTGAAATGGTTTGGTAAGGGATGGTTAGATTTCTTATCCAATTAAGGCCTTGCATGTATTTTGATGTTTCATGAATTTCTTTGCAAATTCAAAGTATGGTGCATGTTGCATGAAGAAAGATGTTGAAAGTAGAGTTATGTTGACACACTTAAATGCAACAAATATGGAAATTTGTACATGAGCTATTATTTGACTTGAGAGTCATTTGTTTGAAGAGGCATGTTTTGTCGACTTGTGTTTGGTTGATGGTTTTGTACACCAATATGTAAGAGTACATGGAGATATTCACATGATGTGAATTTTTTTTCTTTGAAGGAGAAAAATGATATGTCAATGAGCTATGTTTCTTGCATGATGTGTTTTTCAGTTTTATGGTTTTGTTTGTGACAAGACGTCACAAGATTTTGGGAAGGTCCACTCTTGAGCGAGAGCCTCATGATTACAACCTAATCATGAGAATAAAATGGGAGTGCATCCTTATTTTGAAAACAAACCTCTAGATAGGATTCTAAGCTACCTAGGACTCAAACCATTATTTTTAAATTTGAAATATCATGGTGTGTTGTTTCAATGCCTAAATCCACAACCCTAACATAAATTGTTTTATTTTTTTTTACAGGATTTAGTTGGTTATATATTAAAAGTCAGTTGAATTTAAAATTCTTGGCTTAGTGGCATGAACCAAACATATTGTGTATTAAATGAGGAATTTCACTCTCCCAATCATTTCTAAATCACCCATATCACCAAGAAAACATGTTTTAAAAGAACATGCTTTGGTATGGGAAAGACCTTAGGTCCTTTGACTGTGCACATGTGGTGTGAAAAATTGAAATTGACAATTTGAAAAAAAGTAATATTATGAATGAAACCACGAAAAACGAAAAACCCGAAAGTGGTAAATGATTTAAATAGACCTAATTAATTATTTACCAACATAAATTCTTCAACTTTTAGCAACTAAATGATAAGTAAAAAAATAAATAAATTTGTAATTATGGTTCAAAAGTTACATAATCTTAAGAAGCATTTTAAATTAATTCTATCTCATAAAAAGTATCCCTCCTAACTTAACAAATACTATCTCTTCTCCTAAGGTTCACGACCTCCCTTCCTTAGCACACAAGACATAAATACAATTAATATTTCAATATGTTAATTCCTATAGAAACAAATGAAAAGTCGTATATAGATGGTTTCAAATATTATAAGAAGGTTTTTGATATGGTTGAGAATGTGGAAAATAGAATCCATAAACAAATTATTTTTCAAAACGTATTACTTTCAAAGTATCAAAAAGGAATTTACAAGGGTGTTTAATGAATTAACGCTATTTATTTAAATTCCATGATGTATATCTTACTCATAATTTTAAAAAATTATTAAATAATGATCTAGATTGGATAATTATATTATTTGTCATATATTTTGATGCTTATAGAGTGAAAAAACTGAAAGAATCTTGACTTGTAGGGTCATTTTAATGGTGGGTGGAGAATTGGGATCTAAAACCTTTTGGAGTCATTTTAAGGTATTAAATGACATTTGTGGGGGTCAAATGATTATCCCTTGTGCCAAAATCTTGACCATTATTCTACACTTAAAGACATATCCAATGGTGCAAGAAAAACATCAAATAAAGTTCATTCAAAATTTATGCCTTTAATAAGTTGACCTATCATGTTGACCACCATGGTACGAGAGAATGTCAATTTAGCCCCATTACTCATGCATAGCAAGCTAGCTACATGTGGAATTTTAACAAGACTCTAAAAGGTCTAAAATCACAAACCTCGTTAATGGTTGACGGAGTCAAATCTTACACCTAGTTGGCTATCACACTATGTTAAATACTTGGCCACTAGGAGGAATAAGAGTTCCATTTTGTGTTGTTGTATTTTGTTCCATAGTTGAAAATACAACTAGGAGTGTGAAGTTAGAGAGAAAAATGTATGAAGTTAAGTTTTTATAGCAACCTTACAAACCAAAATTCTTAGCTAACTCTAGAGAGATTACCTCTTTCTTTTTACTTACATATTTTCCATACCAGAAAATAGAGAGTAGAGCATGTTTACATTTTAGTGTTGTTTTTCTCCCATAAGGATTTCCTACGGAAAAAGGAGTAGAGCATCATTACCTTTTAGGGTTGCTTGTCTCCCATAAGGATTTCCTAGGAAAATAATTGTGTTGATTGTCTAGATATGTATGTGTGTGTTTCATTATGTTCTCTATTTCATACATTGTGTTTCATTATGTTTTATATTTCTTACACTTCCACCCTCCTATTTTTCTTTCCAATCAAGGTTTATAAAGTAACATGAGAAGAAACATGAGACTTGGAAAAATCATTTTCATTATCTATATGGAAGTCAAGAACGATTATATCCCTTTAAGCTTAAGCTTATGTAGTTTGTCAATTTTTATCATATATTTTTTGGTAAGGGTAAATGTTTTTTATCTATAGTAAGTCATGAACCCCAATTTTACCTTATGTAAAGCATTATTCTAGGATTACAACAATTTGTACTTAGTTTTTTATTGTGATGATGCCCTGTCTCGATCACTTGGCCATCCCTCAATGGGTAGTTAAATATTTATAACAATACTTAAGTAATATTTATGTATTTGTACTATGTGAAATGTAAAAAATGGTATACTATTTTTTATAAAATTGTGTTGAGTTTATCATATATTTCGATGAAAGTTGATTATATGACACGTTTTCTTTAAAAGGAGAACAATTTTGTTAAGGTATGAATTTGCAATTTTGGGTGGCTCTTTATCAACCTTCACTTCCTCATTCCTAGAAAAAATTTACTTTCTCATTCGTATACCCGCTTTATATTCAAATGCATGAGTTTGGAACTCTCGGTAACTATGTTTTTACACACAGGAAAATTATATGTCAAATTTTATACCAACTCTAAATATTATTTTGAAGTTTGGATTACTGTTAAATTCTTTTATATAATTTAACATTAGATATAAGTTTAAATTGAAAGCTACTTAGATGAAATATAGCTTAGATATGGAATTTTCATTATTATCTATTTATTGAGATATCATGGACATAATTATTACACATGTTTAATTTACATTATTGTTATCTGATGCTTCTTTGATTTATCTCCTATAGCTTAATGTAATGCTAGATATATAATTTAAGTTGAAGGCCCATGAGATAAATATGACTTCTATGTGACATTTTTATTGAATCATCTATTTGTTGTGTTATATTTACATAATTGGTATGCATATCTAATTTGCATTACTAATATGTCATGCTTCTTTAATTTATATTTTATAGATGACCGAAGCAACCCTTTTTAATCTATCCCTTTCGACTTCGGATATGTGGGCAATACTCATCTGCATATTTTTCTATCATAAAGCCAAGAGTAAAATTGTATTCCATTTGTGTCAATGTTTAGGTTAAGCACATGGATTAAAGTTTTATATAAGATACATTGCCATGGTATACATTTATATCTAAAGAGTCCAAAAACTCATTCAAGACCATATGTTTTGTTGATGTAGGTTGATTGGTTATATTACATTGCTTTTGCAGTTGTTGTTGTGGGCCTTACCATCTATTTGTTCTAGTAATTGCTGAAACTAATCTTTCACCTTTTTATTTTAAATAGAAATAACTTTTCAAAGACATTTTAATATGCAAAATTAAGGAAAACCCTTTTTTGCCTATGTGAATATGATAATGTCTAACATGTGCTTTTTATTTATGCAGTAGTGACAAAGAGAACACTATTGTGGTTGAAAATGGTCTAAATGAAACCATACCATACACACAACTCAATGAAGAGGGAGAGCCTAATATATCAAGCATAATTGTAACTCCCTCGTGATTAGAAAATCACGCTCTATAGCATTATGCTTCTCTCCTCCATCGTTATTTTTTAAAGCATTCATTCTTTGAAGAAATGTATTAAAAGAATATTACAATGAATTTTTCATTTCAATTTTTTATATGCTACATTACGATTGTAAAATAATAAGCTACAACTCAAACTAAAAGGAAAAAGTTTTGTTTTGTTTTTTTATATTTTTAAAATTTAACAATTATTTAAATAATTTTTTTCCTTTAGAAGTCATATATATATTGTGTAGCTGATGGAGATTTAAGTTATGATTACCACCATAGATGGGAAAATTGGGGGATGTAGCATAATGAGAAATAGGCAATAGCAGGATGGGATAGAAATATTGGACAATCATTGCAAACAATGGATGAGGATGCAACTAATCTCTAGGTAGAAGAAATGATAAATCACCTCAAGAAGAGCTCTCCTAACGTACCAGTCTAACAGATTCTTAAATACTTGCATAGCAGTATTTACTGTTACAATAACCCTTTTATAAAATCTGTAGTTGAATCCAGACTTCTCTACTTCACACAATTTAGTGTTCTTCCAAATCATAACACACAAATAATTGACAAAAACAATAGATTAATAACTCAATCTAAAACTAGAGTTCCATTGAAGCACAAATTTGAGAATAACTATAAGGAGAAGGAACATTCAACAGAATAACAGAGACTAAATATGTCATCATTGCCATTGCATCATCAATTTAGAAAAATGCAAGAAGCTCTGGTAAGAAGGGAGGATGAGAGATTCAATGAATCAGATGTAGCAGGGAAGGAGGGTTCAAGAACATTAAGGAATATTAATAGCCCATACAACTTTCTGTTCTGAAGGAGAAGAATTGCAACTCCTAGCTCTTCTTCTACAGTATGCAGAAGCTGTTTCAGAGGACAATCATGAAGAGGCGAACAATATCCTGCCCTATATTTATGAGCTTTCTTCACCTTATGGGAGTTTAGTTCACCGTGTGGCTGCACACTTTTCTGAGGCCATATCATGTCGGTTGATCAACTCACACTCAAGAATCTACTCTCCTATCATGAATGAATCACCGAACCAAGGTATTGTATCATCATTCCAAGTATATAATGGTATCAACCCATTTGTGAAGTTTTCTCATTTCACTGCAAATCAGGTAATCCAACAAGTATTCCAAGGTGAAAATAGTGTGCACATCATTGACCTTGACGTAATGCAAGGTCTGCAATGGCCGAGATTGTTTCACATATTGGCCTCTAGACCAGGCAGTCCTCCCTATGTGAGAATTACAGGCCTGGGAACCTCCATGGAAGCATTGGAGGCAAATGGCAAGAGGCTCTCAAACTTTGCTGAGACATTGGGTATTCCTTTTGAATTTCATGCTGTTTCAGACAAGGCTGGGAATATTAATGAAAATTTAGAGAGGCTTAAGGTCAGAAAAGGGGATGCATTGGCTGTGCATTAGTTACAGTATTTTGTATATGATGTCACAGGCTCTAATAGTAGCACATTATGTCTTCTGAGGAGGCTTTGTCCAAAGGTTGTCACCACGTTGGGTCATTTGTAAATAGATTTGCAGATGGAAAGATATTTGCTTATTAACTACTTCGACTTGGAGACCTACTCATCATACCCTCTAAACCTAAAATTATAGTTTTCCACAATTAAATCTGAAGTACATTATGAATATCATCATGGATATGAACTTGGAGAAAGTTATAGTTACAGAGAGAACATACCTTGCGCTAACTAAAGGAGAAATAGCGTGGACGGGAGGAGCAACAACGCGGACAAACAGACCAACAACGCAAAAAGACCAACAATTTTCCATAATTAAATCTGAAGTACATTATGAATATCATCATGGATATGAACTTGGATAAAGTTATAGTTACAGAGAGAACAAGTACATTATGAATATCATCATGGATATGAACTTGGAGAAAGTTATAGTTACAGAGAGAACATACCTTGCGCTGATGAAAGGAGCAACAACGCCGACAAAAGGAGCAACAACACGGACGGGAGGAGCAACAGCGCGGACAAACAGACCAACAGCTCGGACGGAACAGTGAAAAATATGGGCAAATGATCAGACAGGTAAACAAATCAAGTTTGCGGGCAATTTATTTATAGAAACTAGTTCGACCGAACTATTTTAAAAGTAAAAGTTCGGCCGAACTTTTGTTGGAAGTTCAACCAAAATTTTGTTGCCGGTTTTCCCACCTCTGGCAAAAATTTTGTTTTCCCGCGCCGTCAGTGTGCCGTCAATCTAAACAGAATCACAAGTTCGGTCGAACTTCTTAAGAAAGTTCGGCCGAACTATTAAATAGTTCGGCCGAAATTTATAAAATGTTTGGTCGAACTATTGCCGATTTTTTTTTTCGGCCCCCGATTCTCACAAAAGTGTAACATAGCTTCACGTTTCCGCCCTGATATTATTGATCTTTATATTCTTCACTAGTGTTGTTGGTGCTAAGCAAGATGATGGGAAAACATGATCAATCCTTTCCTCTGTGAAGAGTTTAATTTGTTGCAAAAATTCCTTTATAGTCAAAGTTAACATTGTTTCAACCAAATTCTTAGATGGGTCAACTAGTGTTGCCGGTGCTAAGGAAGATGATGGGAAAACATGCTCAATCCTTTCCTTTGTCAAGGTTTCAATTTATTGCACATAGTTCCCAATATGATTGTTCTAATCAATAATTAGAGATAGTGATTGTTCCTTCTCTTTCTATGCACCTTCCAATTTAGGTGTTTGGACATTTTCTATAGTTGTAATTTTCAATTTTCTTCTTAAAATATAATTTTTTGTATCCCAAGACTTGATTAGGGACCAAATTGAAGATGAAACTTTGGGTCTCTCCCCAGTATAACAATGCATTGCTCCAAACAACAAATTTTGATTTGATTGGTCTTGGTAGCAATAATTTCCTATTTCAACAGATTTGTGACTTTCTTAAACATATTTTCTAATTTTTAGGCATTTACAGCAATATTTTTTAAGCTTCTAAAAATCATCTCTTGAGTATGTTTATGCAGATTCATCTAATCCACTAAATGTATCTTCTTCAAGTCTATGGTGAACGTGGTTACATTGTAATATTTTGAAATATTAATTTCCTAAGATTTAGGTTAAAATAGGCATATTTAGTTGTCTTTTTTCATCATCTAGAGTAGAAAATAACTTGGTTTGAGATGATCCTGGATTTTTCTTCCACAAATATAAATAGGCATCCTTCTTCATTTTAAGACTCTTAGTTTTAATCTCCATGAACTGTGAATAAATGATGTCATGTTTCCCTATTGTTGAAGGTGACATGCCTATAGATGAATTCTATTTAACTATAGAGGTTGTTGGAAAGATTTCCCAATTAAATGTAGACTTGATTGATGTAGCTTATTCTATAGTCTGAGTTGGCATTGCGACTTATTATTCTTAAATTCTAGGTTTATTTTGTAGTTGTTGCTCTTCATCCTTTGTCTCTGAGATTGAAAATGTCTATTGTGTATATGAGAATCCTCTCTTTATATCCTTCTCTTTTTGCTAAGGAGTTTCCAAAAGAAGAGGTTGTGAATTTTGAGCAACTTCCTAACTTTGTTGTGTAACCTGAATTGGGTCTTGTTTCCAAACATATATATTTTAAAACTTTTATATCTTTGGTTTAGCCACATGTTTGTAAGGGGGAAACCCATTTTTAAATTTTATTTCTAATATAATTTTGTGGGGATCATATGGACATACTTCTCCTTGAGAGAATATCATTATTTTTAACATTCTCTCAACTTCATGCAATGTTGTTATGGTATTATTCAAAAAAGGTACGAGGTATTTCTTCAATTTAAACATGTTTGGATGTTTTTTTGATACAAAATGGAAATGATCGCTCTATCTAATGAACTCAAGAGAAATTTTCAACCATATATACCTAAATTTATGTCAAATCTTTAAACAAATACCAATCTCCCACTCTAGTATTTAGGTTAAGTTACTAAATATTCTTGATTATTGGAAATAACCTGAGAGGGAACTCATCAAACAATAAATGATATACATTTGATAAATATTTATTCACCAACTCAACAAAACCCATATTTTGAGGATGCTTTCTGACAATTGGAATCTAAAGAATGACAATGTTGACATTTTGAAAAACCTCAATTTTCCAATCTCACATATTTATCTTACATCTTTTGGCTTACTCCCTCGTGGTATATATCTCAAGGAGGGAGGATGGTTTATGAAAATAGTCAAGGACTGAGTTAAGGTATTTAATTATTGAAAATGCTAGAGATTAATCATGGCTAGGATAAAAACGTGTGGGTATACATACTGGAAGTAAGTAATGTGTGTATGCATATGGGGTATGGAGAATGTGTATATTATTGCATGTTGTTCGAAAAGATAGAAGGATAAGAGAGTTTTTTCCATGGTCGGTGAAAAAGGGAATAAAACTTAGGGTTTTACCCAAGTTGGTTATATAACAAATGTAAATATATGTTGCCAATATTTTCTTTAGTAGGTCATGTAACAATGATGCTACAGTGAAATTAATATTTATGTATGGCTATTGCATCCTTTATTATTAAGCAGGCTAACAACTTAACAATTTGTCAGGTTGCAAATGATATGGTTCTTTATGATTAATTAAGCTAATAGCTTAACAACTTTGTCAATTGAATAGATTGATAGTTATTTAAAATATAGACAAATAAAAAGAATAATGGTAGCTTGAGATGCAACCAAAGTAAGAAATGTTAATTTTTTCATGTAGGAATTGTATGCACGCTTGTCACGATGGGGCAAGGACCTCCACATCTTGTTTATGTGTAGATGGCATTGGACATGTCGAGGATGCCTCTATATGAAGCGATGCATGAGGACACTGGTTTTAGATTATAGATACATTATCCATAAAAGGACAATGCATAAATAAGGGGGGGGGATGTAATACCCCTACTTACTTATAATGTTGTAATTAATGCATAGTGATATTTATGCTAGTGATATGGATGCATTTGAATAATAGGATGGTGAGCTAGAATTATATTATGTGTCCTGCGTTCCCATTAACAGGTGTTAAACCTACTTTAGTGCTAGTGTACTTGGATATGCATACCTTTAAAGGTTGTGAGACTGGAGAGCTCATAATTTTAATTAAGATGTAATTAATATTTAATATTAATAAAATAAGGCTAGCAATGGATCCCACTCCATGGAAAGAGTATGGAGATGAAACTCAAGGGATAAGGAAACAATTGAGTGTTTTTGGTGAAACATGTATCATGTTCCAGCCCAGGTGGCTTTGGAGGGTGTCGCATGGTGAAGTAAAGACATGTTGTTATAAAATAAGTGTAGGTTCCTATGATAAGCTGTTTAGTTGATCAAGTATTCAGTTTGGGGGGCTGAGGAGTTAGGGAATCTTAGGGTGGGCTCTAGAACTGGTTGAGTAGTCTGTGAGTCCTGAGTGGAATATATAACTGACTGATGTGTGGTTATTTAGTTAATCAAATTGAATGGTTGCATCTTGATTTTAGAACTTGGTTCTTTGGTGATCCCTGGTGGCTCCAGGAGCTTAGTGACCCTGATTATGGCTTGGTGGCTATGGATTTCTGATAGGGAACTAAATTTAGAGATATTCAGTTAATCCTAGTTTGGGCTCTAGAACTCGTTGTGGAATTATTATGGTTTTGGTTATTTGTCACTTGGACACACGGAAAATAGTAAATATCTTGGAGCTACAAGCATTATGGCTAACCATAAGTCACCATGGAAGGTGGACATCGCCAAGGGACCCGAGTTGTGCCACTTGGGTGTCAGTGATGAAGACGTGAGCCTATGGCTAAAGAATTAGGTTTTTTGGGTTGGTTTGATAGCTAAGGTTTTTTTTTTGGTTTGACATTTGTTTCCTACAGAGTTACAGTCAAAGCTTAGTGGTGGCTGGTGGTTGAGATTATGAACTACATGGTCTATGGGTAGGTGGAATGTGGAGGGATCACAGTCAATCACCTTTTATGCAGAAAAATGTTTACTATGGTTTGTTTAATTATTGTTTTTACACTAAAACCCTAGTATCAAGGTTCTAGCTAAATTTATTATAAACAAAATTTATTTTTGTTGCATTATTTAATTACATTTATACATGATGTATAATGCTTGCATGACATGTAGCATTGCATTTCATTATAAGTATATTTTCCAGGGATCGGATAAAAATTATGGTACATTTGGGTATATACTCTTCTTCAGTTAATTTAATTATGTTTAAGTAGCACTGGTTGAGTGATGTTGCCTGATTGGGAGTTGGGGACATTAAATTTCTTCTCATCACTCCTCTTCAACATTACCTTATAACCAGTGATAAAAGAGTAAAGTTTGAATGCATATAATTCTTCAACATTGAGTGATGGCACTAATAGTAATATATAAGCCCATCATAATTTAATTTATGAAGGCTTATCCAAAGTGTAGAAGGAGATTTGAAAAATTCAAGTGACTGAATTTTTTTATAGAAGTTTCAAGGATACGATATAGAAGTAACTAGAGAATTCATGGGAGTATTTTACTAATTTGAATCAGAGATTGGATATGTGTGGCTTAGGGTCACACAATATTTCCTAACATAGGCAACAAAATTATCCAAAACTAGTGAAAATTGGTTCAAGAATCAAAATATCAAAGGGGAGACATGGAGGAATTTTATCGTAAAGTTCCTCAAGATGGCTATGAATTGGCATAAGTTGTATATACTTTCATCTGTGTCAAAGAAAAATTGGAGAGAAATTCTATTTTTTCTTCAGAAATATGTCAACTATGTGGTAAATTATGGATTGGTACACTTTTATTATGTTTGTCTCTTTATTCATTTTCAAAAATTCCATGAAATATATCTATTGTATTGTCTCCTCAATAGTCTTAAAAATTTTCCCTTTAACTTCCATTGTAACTCAAGGAACATAGATAAAAGTATGTATCGTTTTGAAACATTAAGAATTTTGATTGAGGCTTATTTATGTGAGTTATGGGATAATTGGGACTCATTTATTGTAATAAATTTCTTCAAAGAAGTCCCCAGGACTTCTAAAGAAGCAAAGGTTCAAAGAAAAAAGAAGAAACGAACTAGGTAACTTTTTTCGAAGATGGAAATTTCAAACCTTGAGTTTTTAGTTCCCGAGACTATGGTTTCTAAACCTATATTTTCTAATAAGAAGGGAAAAAAATAAAAATTATCTAAGCCTAAATATACATGAAGCTAAGGCACAATAAAAAAAATAGAAGAAGAAAGTATGGAAATTAGAGAAGAAAAGTGTAAAGGAAGAAAATAAAAATAAAACCCTTGTAGAGAAACCCCAACATATTAAAACTACAAAGACCATATAAGAGGAAATTATAATAAATAAGATTCCATAATTCGTGGATGAACCTTGAAGAACTATGCCCAAATGACTAATAAATTGAGGAAGCAAGATAATAACAAAGTGATTGAAGTTGATGAGTATGATGGAGAAAATAATAGCCCACCAAGAAATGACTCTTCAAACGAAAATAGGAAGAGACCAAAAGTATCTAAGTCATTTTATCCACATTGCGAGAGCCAAGACATAATAGTACTTAAATTGATGAAGCACAACAAAAGGTTTATGACTATATTGATGCTCTTGAAAAAGGCATACAGTTTAATTAGGCACCATCTTCTTTCTATAGTCCATTTCCATTTCCTTCTTATAGTCCACCATTGGACTTCCATGAAGGAAAATTATACAATAGATATTATGAAATAAATCAAACAACTTGAAGTTTTGAAACAACACATTAAAAATGAAAATGAAGTTTTGAAAACCCAGAATGAGAAAATTTTGAAAATAATCCAATTCTAGTATCTAGTATGATAATAATTTGAAGTTGAAGAAATCCAATTATCCCTTGGTTCTTTGGTGATCCCTGGTGGCTCCAGGAGCTTAGTGACCCTGATTATGGCTTGGTGGCTATGAATTTCTGACAGGGAACTAAATTTAGAGTTATTCAGTTAATCCTAGTTTGGGCTCTAGAACTTGTTGTGGAATTATTATGGTTTTGGTTATTTGTCACTTGGACACACGGAAAATAGTAAATCTCTTGGAGCTACAAGCATTATGGCTAACCACAAGCCACCATGGAAGGTGGACATCGCCAAGGGACCCGAGTTGTGCCACTTGGGTGTCAGTGATGGAGACGTGAGCCTATGGCTAAAGAATTAGGCTTTTTGGGTTGGTTTGATAGCTAAGATTTTGTTTTTGGTTTGAAATTTGTTTCCTACAGAGTTACAGTCCCAGCTTAGTGGTGGCTGGTGGTTGAGATTATGAACTACATGATCTACGGGTAGGTGGAATGTGGAGGGATCACAGTCAATCACCTTTTATGCAGAAATTTTTTTACTATGGTTTGTTTAATTATTGTTTTTATGCTAAAACCCTAGTATCAAGGTTCTAGCTAAATTTATTATAACCAAAATTTATTTTTGTTGCATTATTTAATTACATTTATACATAATGTATAATGCTTGCATGACATGTAGCATTGCATTTCATTATAAGTATATTTTCCAGGGACCGGATAAAAATTATGGTACATTTGGGTATATACTCTTCTTCAGTTAATTTAATTATGTTTAAGTAGCACTGGTTGAGTGAGTTTCCTGATTGGGAGTTGGGGACATTGAATTTCTTCTCATCACTCCTCTTCAACATTACCTTATAACCAGTGATAAAAGAGTAAAGTTTGAATGCATATAATTCTTCAACATTGAGTGATGGCACTAATAGTAATATATAAGCCCATCATAATTTAATTTATGAAGGCTTATCCAAAGTGTAGAAGGATATTTGAAAAATTCAAGTGACTGAATTTTTTTATAGAAGTTTCAAGGATACGATATATAAGTAACTAGAGAATTCATGGGAGTATTTTACTGATTTGAATCAGAGATTGGATATGTGTGGCTTAGGGTCACACAATATTTCCTAACATAGGCAACAAAATTATCCAAAACTAGTGAAAATTGGTTCAAGAATAAAAATATCAAAGGGGAGACATGGAGGAATTTTATCGTAAAGTTCCTCGAGATGGCTATGAATTGGCATAAGTTGTATATACTTTCATCTGCATCAAATAAAAATTGGAGAGACATTCTATTTTTTCTTCAGAAATATGTCAACTATGTGGTAAATTATGGATTGGTACACTTTTATTATGTTTGTCTCTTTATGCATTTTCAAAAATTCCATGAAATATATCTATTGTATTGTCTCCTCAATAGTCTTAAAAATTTTCCCTTTAACTTCCATTGTAACTCAAGGAACACAGATAAAAGTATGTATCGTTTTGAAATGTTAAGAATTTTGATTGAGGCTTATTTATGTGAGTTATGGGATAATTGGGACTTATTACTTGTAATAAATTTCTTCAAATAATTCCCCAGGACTTCTAAAGAAGTAAGGGTTCAAAGAAAAAAGAAGAAACAAACTAGGGATCTATTTTCGAAGATGCAAATTTCAAACCTTGATTTTTTAGTTCCCGAGACTATAAGAATGGAAAAAAAAAAAAAATTATTTAAGCCTAAAAATACATGAAGCTAAGGCACAATAAAAAAAATAGAAGAAGAAAGTAGGGAAATTGGAGAAGAAAAGTGTAAAGGGGGAAAATAAAAATAAAACCCTTGTAGAGAAACCCCAACATATTAAAACTACAAAGACCATATAAGAGGAAATTATAATAAATAAGATTCCATAATTCATGGATGAACCTCGAAGAACTATGCCCAAATGACTAATAAATTGAGGGAGCAAGATAATAACAAAGTGATTGAAGTTGATGAGTATGATGGAGAAAATAATAGCCCACCAAGAAATGACTCTTCAAACGACAATAGGAAGAGACCAAAAGTATCTAAGTCATTTTATCCACATTGCGAGAGCCAAGACATAATAGTACTTAAATTGATGAAGCACAACAAAAGGTTTATGACTATATTGATGCTCTTGAAAAAGGCATACAGTTTAATTAGGCAACATCTTCTTTCTATAGTCCATTTCCATTTCCTTCTTATAGTCCACCATTGGACTTCCATGAAGGAAAATTATACAATAGATATTATGAAATAAATCAAACAACTTGAAGTTTTGAAACAACACATTAAAAATGAAAATGAAGTTTTCAAAACCCAGAATGAGAAAATTTTGAAAATAATCCAATTCTAGTATGATAATAATTTGAAGTTGAAGAAATCCAATAAAAATATTCAAGAAAAAATAAATAATTTAAATGCATGTATCCTTTTGAGGAAGCCAAAATGGTCTATTACAATGAGAAAGTAGAAATATTCAAGTAGTAACTTGGATAACCTAATCCAAGAAACAGAGACCATAATCTAACAAGAGAAGAACTTTAAAAATTTTGCAATTTTGTAGGTGCATGAGGACATGCAAAATCCTCAGCTGGGGGAATGTAAAATCCTAAAAGTGGAATCTTTTTTTCATTTTATTATCATTAGTTCTAATTATTTTATTCCTAGAAGCCTATCATACCCATCATTCCATATTACAGTGCTATCATTTTGTTATAAAATCATGTTTGAGCTACAAAGGGTATCAATTCGAGAAATCCAAGGTAAACACTTACATTTTTCTATAGTTTTATACATTTCTTTGTAAAAGTAGTTTTAATTGTTGTAGCTATAGAAACTCACACATTTTGTAACTGGTCCTTAATTCTATAACCAAGTCACAAGTTCACATGGTTGTAGACATGGTTCAACAAAAGTGCGGGTTAGAGGAGATGAAAAAAGGAAAACTTAAGCTCTTCCACCTATTGAATTAATCCAACACCTACCACATCGATAGAGGAGTGAGGTCAAAATTACAATAAAATAATGGTTGAATTTCAAAGCAGAGGCAAAGCACGTGAATTCGAATGGAAATTTTGGCGCCAGCTATGGATAAAATCTATAAATATCTTAAGATTTCGTACGATAAATTCATTGTACAACCATGAATTTATCACACATATTCAACACTCCATCTCATTAGATACACAAAATGTGGCATTGTTATTTTGTTTTAAAAGCATGGATTAAAAGTTTAAACAAACTCTATCTTAAGGTTGTATAAATATCTATAGCTCTAATAATGAGAGAAACAAAAGTATGGCTATTGGAAACACATTTAATATAATTGTTGGTGTTTTCATACTTTTTGTGGTGTGTTTTACTGTTTGAATGACTATACAATCATGGCTATAACAGTTTAAGAGTTCATTGGTTCATATTCACACGTGCAACCAAGCTAGGAAGGGCTCCCCATGTTAGGGAAACACAATATTTTTCTCCTTACCTCATTTTAGATTATGATTTTACAGTGTAGTAAGTGTACTTTATTTTGAATAGTTTACAAGTTCGTGAGTCTGCTTACAAATTAGTGATTTCTTACTCTTTGAAATGCTTAAAATTCATTTACATTTTGAGAACCAACATAGTGAAAGCTACTCATATGAATCTTCCAAGTGAGTAAATACTTGTTGACTTTAAGTGGAAAAATCAATAGTTAAAATATAATATGATTAAATTAATCTTATAATTGTCCCATAACCATTCTTTACATAGTGAAGATTTAGAAATGCTTAAAAAAAATTGTGTTGAATTAGTGAATTGCAATTGTTCTTCACAAATTAGAGTTTTTATTTCATGTCAATTCTTGTTAAATTAAGTTAAAAATTAAACCTAACATATATTTTGCATTACATTGCACAAATTTATAAACCCAAATTAATAAATTAAATGTAACAAGATTCTAATACAATTCAATTAACCAAAAAATATTAATTATAAAAATTTAAAAATTAACCAAATAATTAAAAACACACATAATCCTTGTTATACAAACTTAAAAAAACATTGTTATACAAACTTGAAATAAGGTGATGCATTGTTATACAAACAGGAAATGGAGCTCAAATGCTTTCATATCACCTCCACAGAAATCTTCAAACAAAAAGGTAAAGTGGACATATTTATTTTGAAATAAATGAAACATGCCAAGGGTATAAAAAATTTGAAAAAGAATATCAAGAATTAACAAAATATGAGAATAATTGATTATATAATATAAGAAAATTATAAAATAAAATAAAATAAAATCTTACACAGTCTGTTCAACTTAAATATGATCTAATTTGTTGAAAAAAAAAAAGAAATCTTGAGTATTATTTTACTTTTTGAATTTTACTTTTTGAATTTGATGTGAGATATAAAACTATTAATATTGATGCTAATTAAAAGTATGGATGCACTAATTAATGAGGTATGAAACGATTAATACCAATTCTAATTAAAAGTATGATGCACTAATAGTAATAACTAATTTCTTTAACTAATTTCTTTAAGTTCAAATTTATATAATTTAAAAATTATAGGATGTTATAATTTTATTATTATTATTATTTAAAGAAATTATTTAATATTAAAATTAAATAAAATTTTATTGATGCTAATTAAAAGTATGGATGCACTAATTAATATGAGGTATGAAACTATTAATACCAATACTAATTAAAAGTACTCCTGCACTAATAATAATAACTAATCTTTTTAAAGTACCGATGCACTCATAATAATAACTAATTTTTTAAAAATTATATGATTTTATAATTTTATTATTATTATTATTATTTAAGGAAATTATTCAATATTAAAATTAAACAAAATTTTATAATTTAACAAAATTATAATTATAAAAGTAAAGAATAATGTAAAATTATTTATTTGAAAAAATTAAAAATTGATATTTAATTTTTCAATAATTGTGTGAAAAAATGTTTTTATAGCTTAATATAAAAGAGATATAGCAACTAAAAATAATACAAATAATAAGTGAGTTCAATTCAATTTGTGATATTGTAATTTTGTTACAAATAATTTTTCTAGATAAAATCCATAATATATGTTGTATACCTAGTTTCAGACTAGAAAATTATGCAAGGCACTACCATAAGTTCTTTTAAAGAAAGGTTTTAACTCAATTTTTCCACTGTATGATGGAGTGTAGGACAATATATTTCAAACCTACCAACTAAGATATAAGAAAACTAAAATACTATTGATTATGGTTATAGAAGAATTGAGAAAAGATTGGAATAGAATCTCTAGAATTCAATGAATACTTCAACACATGTCACTGAAGGTCGTTCGGTCTTTCGCTCCACAGACCTCCACCTTCGCCAGAGCGTTTTATCCATGGGCCTTCTACGTTTTTCTCCATGTCACCACCCACACGTCCATTTCGCCCATCCACATCACCCGCCGCCCTCGTCCATGGATTTCTTCACAGTCTTCGTATTTCCTGCAGGGTTATAAAGAAAGAATGGCTGCCGTGATACACTTCTATGCTACCAGGACAACTGAATCCGAGGAAGATCATCCACAGCAGCTGAATTTATGAACAAAGGCCCGGGAAGGTGGAGATGAGATGTTCATTAAAGGAATAAATTTTGAACTCTGTAGAAAATCTCCCATCGCCATTAAAACCCAAGCTAACCTGTCAGAGGTAGAGTTGAAGCAGCGAAGCATTCTAGTACAGAGAAAAGGGTGATTAAGGCCAGCTAATGAAGATCTTAAGCCTTAACCACAGGTTTAGAATGTACAGAAGCAGTTTGAAGACCCCGACTATCCATCCAAAAGGTCCTCTGCACAGTAAAAGAATGTCCCTGAAGGAATTTCTACCCTAACAGCAGCTCAAAGAAATCAGAACATTTATGAAGCATACTTTTCAGCAATTATTTACCATTTGTTTATTCTCCACAAGTACAACAAAGTATGGCCGCCAGAATGCAGCAAAGTCATGTCTGGAGTAAAGGAAAATCTGAAGAAGATCATCCCTGCATATAGAGGTGACAGCCATTAAATACTCAATATTCAAACAGAATGGGCCTCAGCCCTATTTCTCTACTCTGTGTTTAATGATACATTTAATTTTCACCTACCTTCTCAGTCGATTTTCTATCCACCATCTGCTATAAATCACAGAAGGAAACATTGTAAGGGTTGTTGACAAGATATCAGTGAAATGCAAGTATTTTCCTCTTAAGACAAGTTATCTATGTATATTGTAAGATAGACTGAGGCTAGATGTATTCAGACTGAATGTTCAAGCTATGGGCTATGATGTACCTGATTGGTGTTGTTTTTAATATGACAAGCATGTTTCTTTGGATCCTAATCTAAAGCAGCTGGTGATGTTTCCTCTTTCTCTGTATTTGTGATTGAGTTGCTCTTATGTTATGTTCCATTTCATTTCATTTCTGCTGGTAGGCAACAGAAGTATAACATAGGATTCACCCTTGTTAGGTTCCCTATGTTTCCTGCTCTCCCTACCTCAATGTTTTCCGCTTATATGTGTATCTGAATGTTGATTTCAATTGATTTAACCAGTGTAGTGGATGACATTCCCTGCTCTCTGATGTATGAATTGATGAAGTCCATGTTTAGATGTTCTTGGTAGGATTTAGCTGGAAGGTTTGGGAACACTAGAGATTAGTGTTAGCCCTGTCCACTAGGATCTTTGCACGACTAGCTAGCCTTCCTAAGATCCCTTGTAATTGCCTCTGATTTTGTCCAAGCAGGCCTGGAGTTAAATGACCTCTGACCCGATCTATAGACAGAATTAGATGGTTCTCCTCCTTTCATTTTTAGTCCTTAATGTTCCATTCCATCTTCTATCCTTTAAGATCCAGATGATTTAGATGACTTGCCCAACTGAAATCTTGCACATTGAACACAAGTAAACCCTTTCTTGACTCCATAGCCCAATGACTTTGATGTTCTCTGAGTTATCTACCTTTGCCTAGTTTACTCTATGCTCACCCTTGCCTTATATTGGACTCTTCTTTCCTGATTCCCAACAACCAAACTCTTAATCAAACAAACAAACCCTGAGCCCCATAACTAGCCTAAAATTGAAACATTGAGCCTCAAAGACATATGCTTTGGCAAATATAGAGAGATCCCTCTCTAGACCTAGGAGGGCTAGATCCTAAGGTCTGAAAGTGGTTCTAATGTTGTCTCATCTTTTGGTCTTGCCAATCTAGCCAAAACATGGGAACCCCAACAGCTGTAACATGTAATGTAAAATAGCATAAAAACATAAAGTTAAAAAAAAACGCAACTAAGCTCTAAAACAACACAGCTAAGTCTTATTCAGTGTTAGTGATATTTTGGAATAATTCGTAAGAACAAGACTAGCTGTAGCAATTGATGTAATTGAGCACAAAAATGTAAAGTTCAGAAAAATGCAACTAATTCCTAAAATACTGCAGTTATATCTCATTCAATGTTAGTGATATTTTGGAACAATTCGTAAGAACAAGACTGGCTATAGCATCCAATGCAAGTGAGTATAAAACACAAAGTTCAGAAAATTGCTTAAGCTAGGAATGTAACAAGGCTAAAGTTACTTATCTAAACAATGTGCACAGAGCTTTTCGGGTAGTAAGGGCCCTCTACCACCGGATTAGCATACAAATATCCTCAAGATTGCCTTAGATCTTGCAATAAAGCAGTACTTCTTTCATTAAAGGAAAATTATTTCAAAAACAGAGTATTACGGTCTTTTGCGATCTAGCAACAAAACATCAATCTAGCTAGTTGCCTCTCGGTCTTCCAAGTCATTCTTATAAAAGAAATACATAAATACCCTTGAGAAGAAACAGGAAAAAGTTTCTTTTTCAATCAAAATCAAATTAGAACTCTTATGGAAGCCTCGTACTTTGTTGGAGACATCTGTAGAGTCCCAGTCTGAGTAGGAATCTGCTTCTTGGCTTTGATCTCTTCCACGTGCATAACCACCTGTAGCTTCTTGCTTAGACTTCGTAGAGAGAAATAAATGATGTGGGAGTGTTGCGGAATTAAACCATATGAATTTTTCCTTGAAGTGACACCTGTAATCTGTGAGAACATGAAGATAGCTACGGAATAGGCGACTGGCTACAGAATAGCTGCATTCTATAGCTGAGTCTAGTCAAAAATTACTACAACAACAAAACCATGAAAATATAGCAAGTTAGTCATTGTATACATTCCTAAAGTGAGTTTAATCAATACTATTGACCATTTAATCCTGTAATTGATAAGGGACAAAGGAAATGAAGTGAAATTTGGTGAAGGGAAAGGAAATCTTTGGGGCTCAACAAGACCTATTCAAATCCATGATCGACGTGTGTCCCTTGATATGTGTTCCTAAAAATTGGAAACCATGATCAAGACTCATATGAGAATGGTTCTTTCACTGTGCCAACCTCATTCAAAATGAAATAGATCCTTATGAGGATAGTTTTTTTACTGTGTCAACCTTGTTAAAAAATGAAAAAGCTTCCATTAGGATGGTTCTTTTACTGTGCCAACCTTGTTAAAAAATGAAACAGGTTCCCATGAGGATAGTTCTTTTACTGTGTCAACCTCGTTAAAAAATGAAACAAGTCCCTATGAGGATTGTTCTTTTAATGTGTCAACCTCATTAAAAAATGAAATAGGTTCCCATGAGAATGGTTCTTTTACTGTGTCAACCTCGTTAAAAAATAAGTCAGGTTACTATGAGAATATTTCTTTTCATGTGCCAAGCTCGTTAAAAAATGAAACAAATCCTCCCATAACTGAGTCGAGTCTTTGACTAGATCTCGTAAATGTTAAGTGGAGTCTTTCATTTGATCTCATAAATGAACCTTCATTCCATCTAGCTATTAGTAACCAGTAGTCTACTTAGGTGAATGAAATGAATCTTAGGGGGCATGTGCCCTTGCAGGTTATGCGTGGGGGGAATTGAAACCTATCTCAAGAACAATTTTTTTATCTATTTCAAGCTTGCGTAAAAATTAAACAAACCTATCTCAAGCATAATTTTCCTATGTTTAAAGCTTGTGTAAAAATGAAACTACTCTCAAGCATAGTTTTTCTCTATTTCAAGCTTGTATAAAAATGAAACCTATCTTGAGTCCATTTCAGTTATTATTTTCAAGACTTGTTAAACTCATGAAAATCCCAAGCTTATTTTGCTATATTTCATGCTCATAAAACACATGAAAATGTCAAGTTATTTCCATCTTTTCATGCTCGTAAATTAAATTGAAATTTGGCCATATGAGTACACTTTTATCACTTTTTCATACTCGTTAAAAATTATGAAAAAGTGAAACCCTAGAGTTCTATTTTATGCCCTTTTTAGACTCCCTAAACATGAAAATATCGTCGAGTACTTGAATATTCGAACTCGGAAAAGTAAATGAACAGTTGTATATTCAGTATAAGTTTATCCCTTTTCCGAACTGAACTAGACTATTTATGAAAAGGTATACATTGACTAATTATGGTCAATATAGTTCTCTCCCACATTATTTTATCCTTTTTCGGGCTTGAGGGACTAAATTTACGAAAAATAAGGTTATGGAGTTTGCTTATGTTTTTCTCCTTACTCCTTAAAACTGAAAAACACCAAGCTTCTAGGATCGTTAAAATTTTACATTGAAAGAACAACATTATTTCTCTTTTTGTGTCTTTTCAAACTCTTTAAACATGAAAATGACATCGAGTTACGCCTTCAACAAACTCATAAAATTTAAACAATATAGGACTCATCGATCATGGCGAAGCCAAACCACTCCTTCTTAGTATTTGTTAAAAATACTTCAGATGACTCATCCGAAGGATGAGCTTACAAGAAAAGCATATGTTATCCTCCTTAATCTTGTATAAAAATAATGAGATACTTTCTAGTAATGGTGGGGGAAAATTGGGAAGGAATGTTCGTTTTTATTATTATTAAAGGAAGTATGTCGCTCTTGAACATGAAAATCTATCACATTTGTATCAAGGTTGGGAAATCCATTTGTCTCACAGTTAATCAAACCTCATTGAAAGTATTCAGTTGGATTTGAGTATTATCGTTGAGTAAAATGTTTCCAAGTCTAAGTGTGGTTTCACCAATATGCTCAAGAGAAGTCCAACCTTAGTCAAAATTACCTTGCAATTCATAACCTTCAATAGCGTCGGTCATCCCTGAGTCAGTACTGGATCACTCCAAATTGTTCTTCAAAACTTGACATGATTTTCATGTCATAGGCCCTCCTGTGACAGATCGCTTCCTATCGACTTCAACTCACTATCTAGGATGTTGATATAGAAACCCTTTTCAGTACCTTGAGGTCTGCATCCCTTAATGGCAGGTTTCTCTCTTTTGACAATAGGTTCTCATGATTTTTATTTGATAAAATTATTCTATGAGTGTTCAACTTCAAAACATTTAATCACACTTCATAGATTGTACTAGAGTACCTTGAGTTTCGTTGTCATTATTGGTGGTTCTCACGCACTTGTTAATGGTTGACATCATTGACCGATAATAAAGTGGTTTCTACCTTGTTTGACTTGAATAAATTCACTCACATGGTTAGATTAATACCATGGATTGAGAGATGGAGATCAAGACCCTAGATCTAGTTTCATCCATCCAGGCTACACAGAGTTATTAAATATTCATGATTGTAAACATAGATCCATTGATGGTTACATTGATACTGCATCTTCTGTTGATATGGATCTTCATATGTATTTCCATATAGATTATTTGAGATACTTTTACTCTGAGTATGGGAATGCCTACCTCAGTGATGATTATATATATTTTTATTGTAATCCTTGAATTTTTGTTGCAGGTTTCCTACCATTGTCTCTGATCTAATCTTTGGCATGATAAAGCACTCCAATATTTTAATGAATTTTCATACTTCACACTTTAGGGGGGAATTTGTTACACATCATTCACTTGATAGTTAAATGGATCTCTCACCATCCATAAACATGTTTCAATGCACTCCCTTGCAAGTAAAACATATAAACCCTTGAATAAATTATGAATTTTGGGTAACATGGTATTTTAACCTATTTAGTATGAACTGTGCACTTTTCCTAGTCAGTTTCTGTGCATGCAGAATTTCTTCCATTGAAACCTGCGCATAAATGCACTTTGTCTTCCACTATATATAGTGCACATGAATCAATGAAAAGTAGAAATAAAAAGTAAGTTCTAGAAGCCTTTTGGGGTGAATATATCCCAACTAGAAGCTTCTTGGTCATATTTATTCGAGCCTTACCCCTCACAACATGGATATAATTCCCTTTCATCAAGGAACTCTAATCCCAGTATTAATGGATCTCATCCCTCTTTTTTGGATATGAAACTTCCTCTACTTGGACTATAAACTGAGTAGAGGCTATAGGGTTAGGGGAGTTCACAAAAGGTAGTCTTACGTTGTTGAATTTAGATTGGGAAGCTTATTATCCAAAGAGAGGGTTGCAGGCATTTTGGAGGAACTTCATGATATCAAGGCATAGGTTGTAAGGCTCTTCTTTATCTCTGAATTAATACAAATGAATTGTTTTTTCCATTGTATTGTCTTACTAAAATGATGAATGATTTATGTTCCTTTATGTAATCATTAAGATGATATCAATTTCTGATCTCCTTGATCATTAGATTAAGTTTTTTTGAATCATTATATTGCATATGCCTTTGATTTATTTTATGTATATGACTGCATATATTATCAAGCATTGAGGAGCTACATCGAGACAGATTGGGGATCTACATCAAGCATTTCACAAATAGGTAAGGGCACCACTCTCCTTTTCTTTTTTTGATGATTTAAATGAAGTAGGCTTAGGGAAAGAGTTATTAAATTGTTTGTTTGTTTCTAGTTTTCCCTTAGGAATTTAGGGATATTGCTCTTTTCCTCAAGAGGGATTTTTCCATGTAACATACATGTAGATATATTTTCATCCATTTATGATTTTAACTTGTATAGTTCATATCTTAGTGATATGACTTTTTATGTCGCACTTTCAAAGAATAATTTTGCTAGCTTATCATATATCCCTTTTGATGTCTCCAAATATTCTACGTATGGGATGAGGGAACCCTCGATGGATTCTATAAGAATACTTCGAGCCCTTATATCATTTTTAATATATTTAGATAGTTCTTTCTCTTCAGATGGTTTGGATACTTTTCCATTGACATGATCAATAACTTCATTTTCCTTGAAGACTAAGTCTATCCTCCTCCATTTACATGGAAGGAAGTTCAATGACCCAATGAACTTGTTGTTCTCCTTACAAAATTAGCTCATTTTACTAGATCTAGACATAGAATTAAAAACACTTACTTGTCAAGTGAAGATGTTCTGTGATGATGAAATCTTCAACTTGATGCCTTTGTTGATGATAATTGATGATGAAATATTGATGATGATGACAAAACCTTTATTCTTCTTCCCTTTTATGTGAAAACTTGAATATTCCCTAAAGTCCTTCCTTTAGTTTTAAGGTCTTCCCTTTGATGATTGAAGTTCCCAAGAAAAATTTGAAGTGTAGAATTCTTCTTTGAGTGCACTAGGGTTTGTAGGTCTTCTTCTCCTTACTTCAAGATGATGATGCAATCCTTGTCCTTGTAATTTCTTGGATATGAGAGGGTCTTCTTGTTACTTGATTATTTTATATAAATTTATTCCTTGTTTCCTTCAAGCTTCCCTTCCTTGAATTGTTACCTTTTCTTTGAAATCAAGTTGAGAAATCTAGGGACAACAGTATAAGTGATTTTTCTTACTTATGATAACTGCTTGTGAGGAATTTTTACTTGTATTGCTTAATTTATTCTTTATATTTATTATTATTATGTTCTCTTCATCAAAAAACTACCAAAACATCATGAAAAATGAGACAAATGACACAAGATATAGGCTATCAACCAATGCCACACCCTATTTAATCTTGAGAGGAAAACCCACCGAATTCTTCTTCTTATAGAATCTTCAATTGATGAATTCCAATACTTAGACCATTGAGTTACAACCCCTCCAAGATCAAGTCAAACCCTACTTCAATTCAACTTCAATATCTTATTTGATTTTTCTTTGCTTTTAACCCTCGTCCCTGCAAACCTAGCCTAAACTTTTTGACCTTCCTTCCTACAATTATTATCCTTATGTAATTTACTGTCCTTTTCACACGTGTGAAATGATTAGGGTTATTTTAACCCTCCTTCTCTTTCGCTAGACTTGTGTTGGTTTCGTACTGAATTCGACCTGCCATATAGATCATTTTCTTACCTTAATTTGGTCTTCTTTAGGTGAATATAATTATGGTTTGTAGCAGCAGAATGTGCCCTAGTTTCCTTGCACTTGTGAAGAGAAAATAACCCAAAAACAATTCAGAAATTCATCCTTCTCTTATCTTCCTTCGCCCTTCTCTTCTTTTCTCCTTTTCTCCTTCTTGTGATGTAGAGTCAAGTGTGAGAAGTGTATCTTTGAGAGAGGTCAAGTGCTTCCTTATATAGGTTTCTTATCCCTTGAAATAAGGCCGACTTCTCATTGATTAAGGTCGACTTGTTGCTTGAGTAACCAAATTGATTGATAGCCCTTGACTTGATATTGGAGGGTTATTTTGACTCAAATAATTTTCTTACAATATGTAACATGCCCAACAAGGGTCTTTCATACATTACAATGACTCCCTAGTCTTTTAGACTCAATGAAAAGCCCTAGCTATTAATAAAACAAAAAGTATTCCCACTATAGTGTGTGCTTCCTTATATAGGTTTCTTGTCCCTTGAAATAATGCCAACTTGTCATTGATTAAGGATGGCCTATTGCTTGAGTAACCGACTTGATTGATAGCCATTGACATGATATTGGAGGGTTATTTTGACTCTTTATTTTGAATCAAATACTTTTCTTACAATATGTAACATGCCCAAGAAGAGTCTTTCATAGATGAAAATGACTCCCTATACTTGTAGACTCAATGACAAGCCCTAGATATTAATAAACCAAAAGTGATGCCCACTGTAGTGCTTTCCCAACATTCAACTTGGAATACATGTCCCATGACCTGGGTATTAATTTTCCTTTATTATCATTTATTACATGAACTTTAACCCGACATTGTTACAACCCCCTCCCCTTAAGGGAACACCTTCCTCGATGTTCAATGATACCTATAACCAAAAAATTGCTGAAAAAAAAATACTACCCTGGAGCTTTATAACATAACTAGTTGTAGTATTTACAATGACCACTCTTGAAAACAAAACAAACATACTGCTTATTGGAGCTTTATAACCTAGCTCATTGTGGTATTTACAACCATATACATATATACATATACCAAAAACACATTTTATTGAACCAAAAAATAATGAAGGATACAAATCCCGCATCTAATCAACCATCTCCCATGTAGCTTCATCGATCCTAAAGTGCTTCCACTGCACTTTAACTTTCTCTATTGTTTGTTTCCAGAAATTGATTTTTTTCGTAGTTATTTCAATTTTGGTTATGGCTGGAATTCTCCCTCTAGTTCCACCTAAGATATAGACTAATCAATCACATGATGAACATACTGTACATATCTCTTAAGCAATGAAGCATGGAAAACATCATGGAATTTTACAATCGACAGTAGTGCAAGACTGTAGGTCACTGGTCCAACCCTTTCAATGATCTCCAAATGCCTACAATAATGAGGTGCCAACTCGACACATAATCCAATCCATATGGAGCTCCTCTTGGGCTTTATGCACAAGTATACATGCTCGCCAACTCGAAACTCCTTGTTGATCTCCATAACTCTTCTACCTATCATGTGTTGCCTTCAAATTCCTTTTAATAACCTACATTTCCTATTCCATCTCTGCCAACATGTTCAGTCCAATCAACACCCTATTCACTGGATCATTTAAACTGATAGGAGTATTAAAACTCTGCCCATAAAGAACCTCAAATAGACTCATCTTCAAGGACTCCTGGTACCCATTTTTATATGCAAACTATACTAGTGGAAGGTACTCCTCCCACTTCCTCTATTGATGCATGATGTACATCCTAAACATGTCCTCAATAATCATGTTCACCCTATGTGTTTGTCCATTTTTATTTGGATGATAAGTTATACTAATAGCCAACTTTGTCCCCAAACCTGAAAATAAATCCTTCCAGGAACTTGGCGTCTCTATCTGATACAATCTTCTTCGTAACTCCATGAAACCTCACTATCTTCAGGATGAATATAAGAGCTACATCACTAGCTTAATTAGTAGACTTAACTGCAATGATAAGAGCTACCTGACTTAATCTTTCAATCACAACCATGATGAATCATGTTGATTCGATTCCCTTGACAAACCTAAAATTAATTCCACGAAAATAGCCTCCCCTTTCCCTTATGAAATTGGAATAGATTGTAACAAACCAATTGGATTCTTGCACTCTGCTTTTACCTGTTGATAATACAAACATCTCGCAACAAACTCAAATAGCTCTTTCTTCAATTTCCACCAATGATAGGAGTTCTTAACTACTGTTAAAGTCTTATGATATCCCGGGTGACATGAATATAGCTTGACATGAGACTCCCTCAAGATAATATTCTTGAGCTCACCACTATCAGGCACATAAATAATGTTCCTGAATGTGAGCAAGCTGTTGGGGTTCCCATGTTTTGGCCAGATTGGCAAGACCAAAAGATGAGACAACATCAGAACCACTTTGGGGCCCTAGGATCTAGCCCTCACGGACTGGGAGGGATCTCTCAAATAAACAAAGGATGATTTATCTTTGAAGCTCGAATTGAGATATTAGGCTAGTTATGAAGCACAGAGGGGGGTTTTAAATGATTTGGTTGAAGGATTGCTGGGTTGGTTAGGAGATCATGGACTGGGAAAGCAATGGGAGAAAGGGAACAAAGCAACAGGATGTTTTAGCAAGGAGAATGGGCCAAGACCGTGCCATCCATTGGGCTATGGAGTCATGAAAGGGAATTACTTGCATCCACTAGCCAAGGATTTCAGGGGGCAAGTCATCTACACTAAAGGATCTTTTAGGCAGATGGTGGAATGGAACATTAAGGAGAGAAAGTGGAAGAAGGAAAGACAACCAATTTTCTGTCTATAGATCAGGTCAGAGGTCATTTAACTCCAGACTTGCTTGGACATACTCAAAGGCTGGTCTCAAAGAGACAAAGGGGTAGATTATAGATCAAACCAGAGGTCATTTAACTCCAGGTCTGCTTTAGCAACTCCAAGGGAAAAATAGAGATAAGATTACAAAGAAACATCTAAGAAGCAAACCCCCAAGTTCATACATCAGCCAGCAGGCAATAACATCCACTGCACTGGTTAAACTCCACGAATTTACTCTTAGATACACATGAAGCAGAAAACATAAAGGTAGGGAGAGCAGACAGCATAGGGCACCTAACAAGGGTGAATCCTATACCATTATTCTGATGCCTACCAGAAGAACATGAAACAATGTGAAAATGTAATAGACAGAGTAAGAAAACATCACCAATAGCAATAGACCAGGATCTTGTGAAATGTGCTTTGATTAATTGATGCAAAACCATTCATGTACAATAAGCTCAATGGCTATTACAGTCCAGACTTCTCCTCCCAGCCTATTACATACAAACTACTCCGCTATTCCCTCCCACGACTGTTCTAACAGTCAAACTGAATCCCTCTAACAGCAGATGCCCAGCAAGGCAACAACAACCTTTACATTATGTTCTCGTGGATCTTTATAGGAGAAAAGGAAGAAGCAGTGGTAGGATATACAATAAATGAATCTCATTAAGACAGAATCGGCGGAAGTGTCCACGCCCATACTGCTTAATGGCTCTGTGTGTACTCTGTAGACTGTTTGGAGGCTCTGTCAGGCCGAACTCGGCCTCTGATATTTCTTTGGAGTCCTTTCTGGTGCTTGGAGCTCTGTGCTGCCATTCTGAATAAATGAACTGGGTGACCAGTCTGCAAGGCTCTCCATACCTCATAACTGCTGCCTGACTGTCCGAAACGAGCTTCAGTCAGTGTATTTAATTGTCTCAGGGCTCGAGAAGATATGGGGGCACTGTAGGTAGGTGTCTGTCCTGGAGAAAACGCTCTGCTGGGATACACACAGGTAAGACTTGTTGTGTGTGCATCAGTCTTCAACTGTGCCCTGGTCCTTTGAATACGGGGCAAAAAATTTAATTTCATTAATAACAGGAACCAACCCCCTTTGAATTCCTTCTGCTGGTCGCTGGCAGTGCTGAACTGGCCATCTCTGTACTACCTGCGCTGTAAAATAAACATATTATCAACCGGGCAGTGGTGGAGAAATGCGGTGGAGGTGGAGAGATGGTGGAGTGATGGAGAAACAGTGTAAATAATGGAGAGGAGAGGAGCAATGAATGCACGGTGCAAAACCCAAATTTTAGCGTTGGGTCAAAATACAAAGGAAATGACGGAAAACAATGGAGCGGAGGCCATGGAGGTGGGACCCGGCGGAGGAGGAGGGAGCTTAGAACCTGACCATCGGATCCAGGGGAGGATCAACGACCATGATATAATCGGAACAACCAGTGATCGCAATGAACCAAAGGTGGCTGCGATTGAAATTAGTGATTGCGATTGAGCACTGGCCGTCAGATCGGCGGGAGAATGGACGACTGCGATTTAATCAGAAGACAGAGAAAAGGACTTGCGATCGGCGATCGGGGGGGAGTTGCGATTGCACAATGACCGTCAGATCACGGGAGAATGGACGGCGGAGATTTAATCGGAAGACCTCAATCGGGGCGGCACACGACAAACCTCCGATTGTGATTGGAAATGGAGGAGCGATTAAGCACTGACCGTTGGATCTGCGATTAGATCAACGACTCACAATCAATCGGCGGGAAAAAGAGGGGTGCGATGAGCGATGATGCGATTGTGCGATAGCCGTTGGATCGGCGGGACAGATCAACGGTCGGGAACACCATCGGAGGGGAAGGAGCGATTAAGCGCTGGCCGTTAGATCGGCGGGACAGATCAATGGTCAGGATTGAATCCGGAGGGAGATGGAAGGACTTGCGATTGTAGTCGGAGCGGCAGGTACGATTATCGCAGGACCGTTGATCTGCGCGAGGGATCAACGGTGGGAGATGCGATCGGAGGATCGGGAGAAGGGCTTGCGATCAATCGGAGGTCGGACTTAACATGTTGCGATTGCGATTGACGGGGGGCTTGCGATTAGCGCTCCGCCATCAATCTGGGGATCGGATCAACAGTGCAAAACAGAGCGGAGGGTTTACATTATAATTAAATCGCATAGGGGTTTTAGAGTATTACAAAGGAATTTCTCACCCGCCCGGCTTCCGATTGCGATAAGCGCCTGGGACTTAAGCGCTTGGTCCCAGCGCGGGGGCATGTGGGGAAGTGGTTTGAAAGGGGCCTGCGGTAAAGGGGCTAGGCCTTTTAATAAGGTCGGAACATGGGTTTTTTGCCCATTTTAATGGGTTTTAAGGGGTTTAAAGGGGAACGACAGAGGAATAAAGGGGAGAAAAGGGAAAACAAAGGGCAGGGGAAGAATTTAAAGGGGATCTTAGGGGGAAATGAAGGGTAAGAAGGGAAATAGAAGGGGAAACAAGGGGGGATAAAAAGAGGCTAAATGAGGGGAAATAAGAGGGAAAAGGAAGGCCTTTGGGCATTTCTTCATCAGCAGAGAGGATTTAAAAGGGGAATCAGCAGAGGGGAATTCATCAAGGGATAAAAGGCACATAGAGGCTTCAAGGAGATTGTGTCTTCAGTGGAGATGCATTCCTTGAGCCACCTGTTGTGAGATGATACTTCTCATCCCTATTACCTTCACCTTGCTTTTGTAACCTATGCTTCAACTGTTGATACATATCATTATGTTGTCCTTCCTGCAAGATCTTCTCCTACAAATATGTCCCATAATAAATCACTATTGCAATGTGATTCATCTGAACTCTCCTACTGAGATCATCAACAACCATGTTCTCCTTTCCCTTGATATATTGAATCTCGAAATAAAACTCACTGAGAGTATCCAACCATCTATCTTGCCTAAAATTCAGATTAGGTTGGTGAAACAAGTACCTCAATCCATTATGATCACTCATCATAATAAACCTCCTGCCAAGAAGATAATGCCTCCACATATTCAAGGCATGAATGTTAGATGCCAACTCAAGATCATGAGTCACATAGTTCTACTCCTGCTCATTCAAATTCCATGACTCGTAGCATACCACCTCTCCTTCCTGCATCATGACTCCACCAAGCCCTCTCTTGCAAGCATTTGTACATACCATGAACTCCTTATTAGGGTCTACAATACTCAATATTATATCATTTGTAATCATATGCTTCAATTGCTCAAAACTAACTGCACTCTCCTCGGTCCATTCAAACTTCTTTCCTTTTCTCTACAAAGATGTAATAAGATAGGAAGTTTGTGAGGAGTTCCTGATAAACCACATGTAATAGGCTGGTAGTCCCATGAGTGATCTGACCTCATCCACATTCCTAGGAGTTGGCCATTCCATGATATATCTAATATTTTATGGGTCCACTACTAAAGCTTCCTTGGAGGTAATATGCCCCAATTAACGAACCTTATTCTGAAAGGAACTTCATTTAATAATCTTGGCATACAACTGATTCTCCCTCAATAATCTCAATACTGCTACCATCTTCTCGACACACTATTCCTTATTCTTATAATATATCAATATATCATCAATAAATACTAGCATAAACTTGTCCATATAAGTACGCAACACACGGTCTATCAAGCACGTGAAAGTAGTTGGAGCATTAATAAGACCAAAATGAACCACCACAAACTCATAATTCCCACACCTGGTATGGAAATCTAGTCTTCCAAATATCTTATTCTTTGGTGTGCACCTGATGATATCCTAATCTCCAATCAATCTTCCAAACCATTGTTGTTCCCTTCAATTGATCAAAACAAATCATCAATCTGTGACAAAGGATAATTGTTCTTGATCATAACCTTGTTCAACTTCCTGTAATCAATGCATAACGTAAGATTACCATCCTTATTCTTTACAAACAACATGGGTGCACCCAAGGTGATACAATTGGTCTTATGTATTGTTTATCAAGCATATCCTTAAGTTGCAACTTCATTATACAAACTCTAGAGTGTTCATCGTATAAGGTTCCTTGGATGTTGGTGTTGCCCCTATTACCAACTCAATAGATAAATCCACTTCCCTATGAGGTTGTAACTCTAATATATTTGTTGGAAATAAATCTTGAAAGTGCTGAAAAACATGGTACCTCTTCAGGACTTTAGCATCCTCAACATCCTTCCCCTTGTCACTGCAAACATGCACTACAAATAATACACACACTTTCCTAGAAATGTGCTTATATTTCACAGTTCTAACCATTCTCAGTGATGTTATTATTTCCCTGTAATATTATGTTCTCTCCATCATCATCCAAGCACTCAATAACATTCTCATAACAATATACCTTGGTAACATTAGTGAAAAACAAATACATACCCAAAATAATATTTTATGATCCCAAAGGAAGAAAATTTAGATGTAATTATCTAGGCATACCATTCAGCTCAAATGCACAAGATGCTACCCAATGATGAACTTTTTTCTTGGTCCCTGTAGCCAACTGCACCAACCAAGATTAGACATGCACTTCTTTATTCAAGCCACACTTATCCACCAGGTCAGGACTAAAATAACTATAATTAGATCCAAGATCAATAAAAATGGAAAAAACTTGATCATGAAGCTTACCTTCCATCTCAATAATGGATTCCTGATGGTACTATTGCATATTATCAAGTGCTGCTTAGATACAAGGATTTTCCGCCCAACATACCTAGTTGTATGTGCCTCTTGAGCACTATAAATCTTAGGTCTCCCACCCTGATACAATGAACAATCATTATTGTGATTATCCTTTTCACAAATCAAACACTTCAATGGTTCCCTGCCACTATCTTTATTCTTCTTCTCTTCAGGTTGAGGCCCATGTCCCTTCTTAATTGTACCAAACTTCTTGTAATGGGCCACATTTTATTTATCACCTTCATCTTGAGGTTTTTCCCTCTTCAAAGGCCATTTTACTTTAGCCTTCGTGTTCCCTTTCCACTCACGCTTAAAATTTTGATAACAATTCTTCAATTTCCTGATGACTTGCTCCAATGATCGAGGCTCATCATAATCAATCTAATCCTTGAATGTTAATGGAAGTCCACTGATGAATATTTAAACCTTCATCTTCTCATCCTTGAGGTAAGGAACATACCTCAACAACTCTATAAATTTATTCTTGTACTCCTCATCTATCATATACCCCATCTTCAGCATATATAACTCCTTAGCCTTTCCATCATAATATCTCTCAGAAAACTACTTCTTTCTGAAGAGTCTTTTAAACTTATGACAACTCAAATCCTCTTGTAAGGATGATGGAAATGATGACCATGATTTATATCTTACCCAAAATTATAATAGAACCCATAACCACTACCTATCTTGTTAGGTGTATCCAACCATCTGCCACCTCTGACCATGTCATCCATGTCCAACCTATATCCTGATTGAGACCTATTATCATATGCCCCATTAGTCCTTTCCTCCTATTTATAATTGATCCATGGGTGTCCCTGTCTCTAAAATGTATAAATTTGAATAATAGATGAATTATTCACCGATATTATCCTGATTACACACTATTTAAGATTCATGCATAATACATAACCTCTTCTACAATTGATCATCAATTTGCGGAAATAGAAGCAGTCGCATGCGCACAGTAAAACATAATCAGGCACACATATAACACAATATGTAATGGGGAAATATTATAGCTGAAAACCCCCAACAATATTATATTATAATGATATAGAACATGTAACAATACATAGAAAAAATCTCCTCACAGCTCTCAGCATTATCTCACATGCTACACACAACCTAGCTCAGATATGAACAAGTCACAAGTTCAAATCTCTTCCACCTGTCTGCCTGCCTCTACTGCGCAATCCAAGATGAATAATGATAAGATCCAAGTTTGAATCCCACTAGATTGTACTGCGCAATCCTCATTGGAAATCTCAATCAATGTGTGTGCAAATCTCATGCACATCTATAGTCACAACTGATAGTAGACTCACCCTTTCACCCACCTCTAACACTGGTCTCCACTGAACTGTCCATGCATTGCAGTTAACTGATGTATTCTTTAGTTTATTTATGAATTAATAATTAGTGAATTAATTAATAATTAATTCACACCACTCATCACTAGTGTATTTATCAGTTAGACTAAATACAACTAGTTCAACTAAGTTAAACCTAACACAACTCCACCAACTGTCTCATCAACTCCACCAAACTCTGCCACATGAGTTCTAACTGAAGTCAACCATGCAATAGCTCAACTAACCCTTAGGAAAAGCATATTTCCTTCTGTCAGCTGCATGTGCCACATCCAAGCATCAAACTGAAGTGCTCCAAGAGGATAAGATAATGTTTATAGTCCAAATATTATTAAGAGCTAATAATATTTGACTGACCTATTTTTAGACAGGCAGTCTAAAAATAGACTTCGACCTGTATGTCTAAAAATAGTTGTCCATCTATTTTTACCAACTTGACTAATCATCCAAGAATAGCATCCCGCAACTCCTAGACCATGCTCCATATGTCTAAAAATAGACATAGTTCTGGTAACAGACTTTGTTAAAAATATCTATGGCCCACTGAAAGAAGGCCACTTTTTTCACTAAGCTCATCATCTTCATGTATTTTCAACACTCTTCATCAAGATATGCGGATTATTCATAACCCCATATCCTCTCTGTATTCTTAATGCCCCAGAAGGCCACACATATCAACATCCCCATCTTCCAGGTAGTAAGAAAGTAACACATTTCCATGAAACACACCTCTGATATGATGGTACCCTATGTCAATGTGTGATCTATCATGAATATCGATTAGCTCAGAGCTGACACAACTCTGCTTATCACAATAAATCATAGTAGGCTCTATATACCCTGAAACAACCACTCAGATCTTCATCCATACAGCCTCTGCGCCCAAACTTGTTGCTATATACTGGCCCCCGCCGAACTGAGTTATGTGATCTCTGCTTCCTGTTGTACCAAGAAACTACTGTCGACCCGATACTGAATATCCCTCCAGATGTGCTCTTTCTGTCCGTTGGGCTCCCTGCCCAATCTGCATCCGTGAAGCCACAAAGCTTCACCTCATCCTCCCGTCTGTACCACAATCACATCTGGCAGTTTCAAGATAAATAATAACAGATGTTGTTCGCTTCCAGAGCTTGTTGGTTTAACTCATAGCTTGTTAAATCGGTTAACAAAGATAGCACATATCGGGTCGGGAAGCTGAATCGTACATAGGCGACCCCACCAACTCGTCGATAAACAAGGCATCCACATCACGCCCAAGTAGCATCCTCCCTCCCTCCAACTCCCTGAAGAGGAGGAGTCAACAAAGCGAAACATGCATGTTGAACTTCTCCAGTATCTCCCGAGCATACTTGCCTTGAGACACAAACAGTCCATCACTGCGCCACCAAATTTAGAATCCCATGAAATAATGAAGGAGGCCCAAGTCCTTCATCTCAAACTCTTTTGCAAGATCAGCCTTGCATGAGAGTATCAACTGTTCATCACCCGTCAGAATCAAATCATCTACATAAAGTACAATGATCAACAACTTACCCTCCTCCACAATTTGGTATAGGTTCGGATCCACCTCACTCTTGGTGAATCCAAGACCGGTGAAATAATTTTCTATCCATGTGTACCAAGCACGAGGTGTTTGTTTCAACCCATACAACGCTCTTTTGAGCTTGCACACATGCGACTCACTGCTGAAGATCTCGAAACCTTCGGGTTGCTCTATGTACACCTCCTCCTCAATGACTCCATTGAGGAACGCAGTCTTCACATCCATCTGATGAATGTGCCACCCCATCTGCGCTGAGAGAGCAAGAATCGTCTGTATGGAAGAATACCTTGCGACAGGTGCAAAGGTTTCCTCATAATCGATCCCCTCAATCTGTGAGAAGCCTCGAGCAACAAATCTTTCCTTGTACTTCCGTACTCCCGTCACCGTCTCTTCACTTTGTAGATCCATCTCGAACCCACCACTTATTTCCCTCCCGCCTTGGGACAATCTCCATGAACTATTTTCCACACCCGAATTCATACTCTTCCACCATGGTACCTACCCATGTGGGGTCTCAGAGACCCTCCTCAGAGGATGGTCTGCCATGCATGGCTTTTCACAAGACAAGGTCCACAGGGCCACCGGCATCTGCTTCATCTTCCATACTGCCGAGGGGGTCCCCAACCTTCTTCTCAGATTCTGAGCTAGTCGCCGCCTTCGTAGTGCGCTTCCGCCTCTAATGGTTAGCGCCGTATGATGTCTTTCCACTCCATGAACCTCCTCTTGTGGCTGATCCACATCCTGAGGCTCATCTTTAGGAACTATTAGCTCCTCATCTGCATGCAAGTGTAGCTCCCTCTCAAGCGACAACTTCATGGCTTTCTCCTCATGAAATTTGATAGCCTGTCGCACAACAGTCTTCCGACTATCTGGAAAATACACATGATAGTTGTGGGGTGTTTCTGTGTACCCCACAAATATCCCAACCTCTGCGGTCGGCTCCAGCTTCTTCCTGGCATCCTTCGTCACATGAATGTAAACAGGTGAGCCAAAAATCTTCAAATGAGAAATATCAAGCCTCTTACCAGAAAACGCCTCCTCGGGTGTACTCATGCCAAGTATCCTGTGAGGGCAACGGTTCTACACATATACTGCAGTATTGCATGCCTCCGCCCACAAGTGAATGGGTAGGCCCCGATCATGCAACATCGCCCGTGCAATACCCACGATCGTTCTGTTATTCCGCTCAGCAACCCCATTCTGCTGTGGGTTATGAGGTGCTATGAGCTCTCTTCGAATTCCTTCTGCGCTGCAAAAGTCCTTGAATTCGCCAGAGATGAATTCACCACCATTGTCGCTCCTAAGAGCCTTCACATGCTTCCCCGATTCCTTCTCCACCAGCGCCTTGAACTCACAGAACTTTGAGTATGTCTCGCTCTTCTTCTGCATGAAGAAGATCCAGCACTTCCGAGAAAAATCATCAACAAAGATCACATAGTACCCGTGCTTTGCTGTCGAAGCTACTGAGAAAGGTCCACACACGTCTGTGTGAATTCTCTCAAGGATCGTCTTGGCGCGACTATCCTTCTCGTGAAAGGTGGCTTTCACAAATTTTCCCAAGGTACACCCCTTGCACTGATCTGACTGCGCAAGAGTGCCCTTAGGAAGCCCAGTAGAAATCTGCTACAATATCTTCAAAGCTCCATGGTGAAGGTGGCCCAATCTCCGGTGCCACAGCTCGCCATCATCCCGGCTCACCACTCCTTCTGCCTTGCATGCCATTACTGCGCAACCATCTACTTGCAATTGATAAAGGTTCTTGAATCGAACCCCTATCTTCCGTATTTCTCCAGTTGTCTTACTGTGCAGGAAAGCCTTTCCCTTGCTGAAGACAACATCATATCCATTGTCTTCCAACATTGCCACAAAGATAAGATTCTTCTTCAATCCTGGAACATGCATCACTTCCTTCAATACGAAGGGTTTAACAGACTCCCTCTCAAAGGAAATGGTACTGATACTGGTCGCACTGTATCTACCATCATTGCTCATCTCGATGTGCACTCCAAGATCTTTCTCATCCAGATCAGAAAACAAATCTCGATCTCCTGTCATGTGAAAAGACGAACCACTGTCCAAGAACCAAACTTAACCCATCACACTTGATACCAAGCATGCGATCAGTGAAAAATCCAGCTCAAACTGCGAGGCTAAGGCCTCTCCCTCTGCAGATCCAGCAGCATGCTTATTTTTCTTCTTCTGCGGACAATTTGTGGCATAATGTCTGTGCTGGTGACAGTGAAAGCACTTCACCCATTAAGGTCCTTGCCGCTGCACCGAATGAGAAGATTTCGTTCTTCCTTCTTTTGTTTTCAAAGGTACCAAAGCCAATTTCTTCACCATGCCTTGATAACATCCGTCCGTATTCACCTCGGATTCTCACAAGATCCGACCAAAGTCGCTCCCATCTTGGCAATTTCTCCCAACCATTGACAGAGTCTCGATAGGAGTGCCAACTCTTAAGAAGACCAAGGAGAGCCAATCTCACCAATTGCTGATCATCTATAGTCACCCCCACACTTCCCAGCTCATCCCTGCATTGGATGAACTTCGTGAGGTACTTGGGCATATTGTCGCCTTTCTCCATATTTATGTGTCTGAGTTTATCCTTGAGCACCAACTTCCTCTGGTCGCTCTTGCTTTGGAATAAATCTGTCAACACTTTCCACATCAAGTATGGAGAAGCTTTTCCATGTAGGCTGGATACAATGTGATCCTTCACGCCCTCCAACAGAATCCTTCGACACTTTGATGTCTTCTTTTGCCAAGCCTCAACTTGAGCAGCATCAGTAGGCTTTAGGACTTTAGCATCTATGAACTCCTTCAACCCGTTGTCATCTAACACCGCCTCCATCCTATCTCTCCATGCAATATAATTTGAGCTGCCTTCAAGAGCATACTCCAATCGTAATCCGTTGAAAGACATTTTGACTTCGACACCAAGAAAACACTGCTGCAAATTCGAATTCCACCAGCTCAAAACTCAACCGCTTCTGATCTGTGAGAAAAAATTATTTCTAGCACAGAGATCGACTATAGGGGCATTTAATGGATATATCACCTTTCAAAGAAAGGATGGATCTAGAGGCTACCTGGCCCGCTTACAGACTCTGTCTACCGAAATAAATTGTAATCACTGTAATAGATTCGATGATCAATTTCACTCTGATACCATGTATAAATTTGAATAATAGTTGAATTATTTACTGAGATTATCTTTATTACACACTATTTAAGCTTCATGCATAATACATAACCTCTTATACAATTGATCATCAATTTGCGGAAATAGAAGCAGTCGCATGCGCACATTAAAACATAATCAGGAACACATATAACATAGTATGTAATGGGGAAATATTACAGCTGAAAACCCCCAACTATCTGTATATTATAATGATAGAGAACATGTAACAATACATAGCACAAAGCTCCTCATAGCTCTTAGCACTATCTCACATGCTACACACAAACTAGCTCAGATATGAACAAGTCACAAGTTCAAATCTCTTCCACCTGTCTGCCTGCCTCTACTGCGCAATCCAAGATGAATAATGATAAGATCCAAGTTCGAATCCCACTAGCTTGTATTGTGCAATCCTCATTGGCAATCTCAATCAATGTGTGTGCAAATCTCATGCACAACTATAGTCACAACTGATAGTAGACTCACCCTTTCACCCACCTCTAACACTGGTCTCCACTGAACTATGCATGCATTGTAGTTAACTGATGTATTCTTTAGTTGATTTATGAGTTAATAATTAGTGAATTAATTAATAAATAATTCACACCACTCATCACTAGTGTATTTATCAGTTATACTAAATACAACTAGTTCAACTAAGTTAAACCGAACACAACTCCACCAACTGTCTCATCAACTCCACCAAACTCTGCCACATGAGCTCAATCAAGTCAACTATGCAATAATGCTCAATCTAACCTCAGGAAAGTGATTTTCCGTCAACTATACGCCACATCTGTGCACTTAACTGAAGTGCTCCAAGAGAATAAGATAATGTTTAGAGTCCAAAAATTATTAAGAGCTAATAATATTCGACATATCTATTTTTAGATTGGCAATCTAAAAATAGATTCCGCCCAATATGTCTAAAAATAGAAGTCCATCTATTTTTCCAACTTGACCAACCATCCACAAATAGCATCCTGCAACTCATAGAATATGATCGACATGTCTAAAAATAGACTTTGCGCCAAAAATAGCCCATGGGCCCACTTAGTGGAAGGATTTTTTCATTGGGTTCAATGACTTATTGTAGTTTGTTAATAAAACTGATAAATTCTAAAAGATCACTGCATTTAATTCTTCTTGCTTTTCTTGAGCTCTGGCAAGCCTCTCCTGTGACTCAATGATTGTTTCATTATCTTCCTTACAACTTATGGTTTCTACATTTAGACTTCTCGAGGTATATGTTATGTTAGGAGAGTACTCTTCTCCTTACTTCTTAGCTGATCGATAAGGTTAGTCATGTGAACTTTAATCCACCATTATACTCGTCATTTATGGTCTTCTACTTCCTACAAACATACATAATAAAAAACATACCTTATTTAAGTTCAAGGGAGGCTATCTCATCTGCACAAATAAGTCCAGATTAATGGTATATATATATACACACACACACACAAAAAAAAATATACAGATTGGTATCACAGCTTCTATGTTCAGACAGTTGGACTGGATGCATGGGATGTGAATTTTATGCATGCATGTCAGTCGTATCCATGCATTATAGTGGCTATGGTTTTCATGTATATTGTTGGTGTTACAATTTGAGTTATCATGCATGATGTTGATATCTTGATATATATATATCTATATATATATATATATTTATACCAAGAAATCAACATCATGCATGATAACTCAAATTGTAACACAAAATATATACATGAAAACCATAGCCACTATAATGCATGGATACGACTGACATGCATGCATAAAATTCACATCCCGCCCATCCAGTCCAACTATTTGAACATGGAATCTTTGATACCAATTTGTAATCTCCCCTCCCACATTTACTTGCTTTTACAAGCTCCCTAGGGTAAATGTGACATGAAGGCTACTATGACATGAACAAACCTCCTAGTTCCAATTATGGTAGTGGGGATGAAAAATCGAAAACTATACTGACATCCCTCAGAGACCACAGACCATTCATAAGGTTGCATACCAACCTAGGTGGTCAATCCTTGAGATGGAACCCTTTTTCACTGATCTAGCACCCCAACTGCACACACAACAAGGAAAGGGTGCATTTATAAGTCTCCAACCACACACATATTCCTTCCTTCATGTAGTTATGGCCTAAATTACAATGTTCTGAGCCAACAGTCTCGAGATATGATCCATATTTTCAGGGTATCCTCTAGAGCACTACCCATAACTTACGATAAATTTCTAGAATCATGTTAATCATGACGACAATGCTAAAAATTCAAACTTGGAGCAAGAACTTGACCTAGACTACCTAGAACACACTAGAAATTTTGTCAAACATATGGTAAACACGTTATTTATAGGTCATGAATGCATATATGATCCTAAATATCTAAACTTCATCTGAGAATCACCATGAATGTCTAATTCCCTCTCAAGTATTTGCAAAAACACTTGTTAGCCCACGCATTCATGAACCATTAAGTTACTTATCAAATCATGAACAGGAGTCATAACTAGAGCACATCATATAACCAACATATAACCAACAAATAATAACCATATAAACCATGGAAAACCAATCATCAAATCAACATAATAACAATTACAAGTGCTCATAAATCACAATAGGAAAAATAACTCTTATCAACATATGTAATATAAAACCAATTCAGGGACTTCCACATACCACCTGACCATAGATTGAGTTGAACCAAAAACTTATTTAAACCAATAACCCTCGTGCCATATTCCAAGCATGAACCTCATGGAATAAACCAAGACAAAAATAATGAGTGGCTCCAGAGCTTAAACCACATCCACCCTCAAACTCTCGTGATCCCACCTAAACTAGTCCCAAGATCATAAAACCAAACCAAACTTGGATTCCTCAAAAAAATTCACCATACCTTGAGGAATTTTCCTATCTCCACCCACGTATTGAGGTATTCTAAGAGAAAACCATCTCCACCCCAAACCCTTGGGAATTTTCCTGAGACCACCTCACCCTGTTCCAAAAAATTTCGGAAATCCAAAGCTCAACTGAGAATAAATCCTATCACACCATGTTATCCAAGAAATGGAAAGGCAAGGTTGAAACCACTGTAAAACTAAGAAAAAACCATGCAAATGACAACAAATGAACCAAATAAACACATGCATGAACCATACATTCACACCCCAACTAAGAAATCATAGATGCAACCTATTACCTACAAAATCTTACCGTTGAAGCTATTGATCCAACCTTCGCCTTACTTTCCCTTGCTTGTCCTTTTCTTTCCTTTGCTTTTCTTTTCCTTCCTTTTATTGCTTGCTTTCTCCTCTTAGAGCTCTCTCTCTCTCTCTCTCTCTCTCTCTCTCTCTCTCTCTCTCACTTGATCCAAGCTAAAACTGACAAAAGTTGTGAATTGGTTCTCTGATGTTTTTTTATTATTGATGTCTCCTTTTTTCTTCATTTTCATTCATTTTTCTTCTAATTTCCTTAGCATGCAAATATGTGTCTCTTTACCTCCATTTTCTTCTATTTTCCTTTATTTTCATAGATAAATGCCAATTATTGTCTCTTTCCCTTTTCGAATTCCTTTACCAATTTCCATAGCCATTAATAAACCAAAAGTGATTCCCACTATATTTCTTTCCCAACATTCAACTTGGAATAGGTGTCGCATGACCTTGGTCTTATTTTTCCTTTATTATCGTTTATTATATTAACTTTATCATGAGGTTGTTACAAAAACAAAGATGACTTCCATTAATCTGACATAGGAACCATGGGTTTTAGAGATCTTGCAAATGGAGTTCCAGTAGAGTCTCCTAGGGAGTCTATGGGGTCCCCAAAATCAAAATCAGGAACCAACGTTTCCTCCACCAGACATAGACATGCATCCATATCATTGATATTAAATCTCACATTTCATAGAATTCTCTTAATATCCTCCAAAACCAAGAAGATATTGTAGTTATGAGCCTATTGTTTTTTTAGAAATAAGCGAAATAAAGAGTCCAACTAAAACCACATAGATAAAGAGTTCAAGAAAAAACAATCATTTTTCCTCATTTTACCAAGATCTGGGCTCCCTAACCAACTAGCATCGTTGACCTTTGACTCTGAGAAATAGGGATGATCCCAAAAATCCTTTGATTCTAGAAGTAGAATCTCCCTACACACCTCTAAGGGTACAACATTGAATAAAGAATCAATTGAGTCCCTTGCAAACTGATGACTTTGTTTGACCCCCCATTGACCAAAACCGCCCCAACGAGTTATCATTTATTTCTAGGGAGCCATAAATTCTAGCACCTAGATAATATATAGACAACCAACTGAAGAACCACTTTTAACAAAATAAACAAAAGTGTGAACCAATGAATTTTAATACCAGCCCCCAGGACAATAATATCATCCTCAAAAAATTAGAATAGTGGATGAAACAAAAAATTTGACCAACGATGAAGCCACCTAGGACTACAAAACCAACCCTAGCTACCGAATTGCAAGGGTTGAGTATGCGGTGATACCAAAGTTCCTAGGACTCTCATAGTAGAGGTTAAGTATTCAGAAGAAAACAATCAAAGGTGGGGATTGAATATTATAACCTCTAACCACCCATGGGAGACACCTTGACAGGAAATACAAGGGATAATTAATGCAATTCTATTCTATGAACCAAAAAATGAACCCATTGAAAAAGAAAATACCAAGTCTCATAACCATAATGAAAAATGGCCAGAACACTAGCAGTCGTAAACCAATACTAGACAAGGGTACGAGATACCTAGGTATTTCTACTTTGAGAGATGTGAATTCGATAGAACCGCCACAAATTAAAAAATTCGCCCTTGCGGTGTAGAGTGAAAGAAAAAAATAAATACATGGGAACATACCACCAAACACCATGGATAAAACCAATTGCAATAAAAAGCTAGAACCTTCAAGAATCCCTACCACAATCAACATGGCAAGGGGAATATAACATACACCATAATCTACACCATTAAAACCTTGAAGAAAGTATCAATAAAACCATAAGTGTGAGGATCGGTGGCATACCTCACCTCCTCTGTAACTCGTAGGTTCACCTTGCCACCCCACACACATGAATTTAACTTGAGGGGACGTCAGATGTTTATCCCAAATCCCACCTACATCAAATTTCCACGTCATGAACATTAATCTCCAAATTTCCAGCCTCAACATAAGTTTCAATGGATTAATTAATGTGATTTTAGGAAGAATTAATTACACCCCCATCAGGGAAACCTCCATCCTAGGAATATTTGTTTATTTCCACCCACTGTTGTATTAAATGAATGTCCTTAAGCATATGAGAGCAAGACCATGGTCCATCCAAATTAAGGTTCTAACTCTTACACCTCAAATTTTCTAGTACTAGGTCAGCCACCCTATTCCCTTCTCTTCAAGTATGATGAACAATAACATAGTAGAACTTTGATATCAAAGCATTGATACTAGAAACAACATCCTCCATACACCAACTACGCACTGTTTTGTGAACAGGATTACTGTTTAAAAGTTTTTGGATGCATTAAATTACTACCTGTGAATCACCATCCACCTATAGTAATCAAAAACCTTCCTGGATAGCAATAATGGGACCTCTCTCCACAACCATAAATTCGGTAAAATTGTTACTAGCAATCCCACAATACATGAAAAATATTCATAATGGAAAATAATGTTTGTCCCAGAAAATTTCTCCACATCCAGCAATTCCTGAGTTCACTTTCGAGGCCCCATCAAATCTCAACTTGAGGAAGGATCTCAAGGGAGGAGAATAGGAATTAGAAATAGAAGGATGTAAAACCATCGCCAAATATGGTGAAGTCAAAGAGAGTTTCTTCATCCAAACAATGTATTTCATTTTTATTTTCTTTCCTTGGGAAGAGAAAAACAAACACTATCATCTTCGAGAGCAAAAAAGACACCGAAATCTTCATTTTTAGGATTATAATAATTGTTCTACACCATATTTTGGGTAGTTGTAGGGAAAACACTAATATTATAATATTTTTTATTTTTATAAATAAATGTTATTATGTAGATATTAACAATATTTCTTTTAATTATATATATATATATATATATATATATGTTTTGTTTTATTACGTTAATAGGTGTGTAAAGTTTGGAATAAGATTTATAAAATTTAATTTAATTATCAATAATTACTTGTATATCCATATAAATTAAATGACTAGTAAAGATTTATAAGCATCAATCGAAATATAAAAACACCTCATATTAAATGTCACATTTCCAAGATTAAAAAAAATAATTACCACTAACTAAATTCTAGCTCTATTTTAAATTACTGTTATTAATTATAAAAAGAATTAATATATAAAAACGTATATACATTTAAAAACATGTAACAAGATTATTAAGCATGAATATTCACCCCCAATTTACCATGGATATTCTTAACGTGCAAATAGGCTTTGTTACTATGTTATGGGACAATACCATTGCTTATCAATACCACATGCCCAATAAACCATAATTTATTTCATATGGAACTTGTTTCATATGACATTTTTTTTAATTAATTAATTTAATTAAAAGTATGAAAACGACATAACTAATTTTGAGATAAATATCAACCTTTGAGCTATGACTATTACTAAGCATATTCTAGAATAGGTCATGGAGGTTAAATCCCCACCATTCACCTAATAATTATTGATAATTAAAATAAAATTCTAGAATCCCTATTCCAAGATTCCAAAATAAATATTCCTATCAACATAATTAGGTGTATAGTAGATATTTAACCTCCATATAATACCCATAAATTAGTCTCTTCCATTTCACATTTCCACTCATGATTTAGATATTGTCTTAGGAGTTGTCGAAGGACCGAAATATCATCAAAATCCTTATTTTATTTATTGTGTAAGCAAACATTAGTCTCATGTAGAGTTACATTATAATATAACAGAATAGGAGTTTCTTGCAATTACACATGTTATCAATAGGTTCAGACATTACTTCGTTGGGTATGAAACCTTTGTACATATGAATCACTCTACTATTCAATAATTAATGAATAAACCAATAACTAATGGTATATTTACTAGGTGGATTTTTTTAGTAAAAGAATTCAACATTACTATATTATACAAGCCTAGAAATGAAAATATAGTAGTTGATTTTCTTTCTTGAATTCAAAATGTAAGCAAAGATGAAATAAATCTTGTAGATGATAGTTTCCCTTATGAAAATTTGTTTTCAAGTGACTACTAAAACCCCTTGGTTTGAAAATATTGATAACTACTTAGCCACATGAAATTTTCCTCAAGAAATTCCTCTAAAAGAAAAGTAAAGGATTATCTGACCCAGTGCCCCATATTCTTCGATTGATGGAGAAATTTTCCACAATGGACTTGATCTATAATCAAAAGAAGTGATAGAGAAGATGAAGTATTGGATATAATGAAATAATTTCATAATGAGCCATGTGGAGGAAATTTTTCTAAAAAAAGAACTAAATATAAAGTCCTTCACTTGATACTATTGGCCTACCCTTTTTAACGATGCCAAATAATATGTCAAAAGATGTGATAGCTATCAAAGGATAGGATAATGAGTTCAATCAAATGAAATTCCGATACAAACTTATGTACTTATAGAGCCATTTGAAAAATGGGCTTTATATGTTGTAGGCTTAATTACTCCAATGTTTAAGAAAAATAGGTATATTCTTGTATGTATTGAGTACATTACTAAATGGGTAGAAGTTAAACCTTTAGTTTATGCCATTGAAAATGTTGTTGTTCATTTTTTATTTGATGTTATTTTCACTCGATTTGGTGTCCCAAGAGATATTATTACAGATCACGGAGCCCAGTTTACGCCTAGGCTCAATTATGGAGGAATACAAGGCCAATCATCAAAAGTGTTGGACACCTAATCCTCTATGGGTAGGTGTGGAAGCCGAATGGACAAAAAGAGTCCAAGTAACCTTGGAATGTGGAATCCAAGGGTCACCACATTGTATTATAAATGCACATCTATGGTTAATGGAAAAGCAACTCACCCCCAGATGCAGGTGACAGAATAGACACGAGTGAAAATCACATCCCACCCCACCCAGATAACGGAGATCTCCAACGCAGAGCTTACCCTGTTGTGGATCCAAATACCATTAGCCTCTTGCATGAACCTTGAAGAACTAGAAATGATGACGAGAGGATGTGTATTGCATCACCATGCCCTGAACTTCACCTCGCATCTATCACCATTAATGTCCATCATGATTAACCAATATCGCAGCCATACCTCCTCCCCTGAGCCTACTCAAGTTCTCAATCATAGCATGTAGATACGTGCAAAGGCCACTAAATGCCATCCTCATAGATCTCATCCCCGCCCTTTTATAATGCTAAGCTATTTTCCCCTTTCCTCACTCAGTTTGTTTCCTTTTCCTGTCGCTCCTCTCACTTTTCTCTGGCTTCTCACCAACTTCAAATGAATGTGAAGCCCCTATCCTAGTGTGGAGCTGCGCAGTTTCCTTTGGATTTCTGCTCTCCTTCTTGTGAACCTGCCCCCCCAGATATTTCTTCCCCCTCAGCCCCAATGTGATTCTAGTCTCTTTTTCTCGGCCCTGTGTGTTTCTGTTTCTCCTTATCTGCTCACCCCATCCCACATGCGCAATGGCTCCCATACTTCACCAACACATTATCCATGGTGGAGAGAGAGGGGCCCTCCCAGGTCGATATCATTGTGGTGAGGATAATCATCTCGAGTCGATAGATGGCTCCTCTTCTAGCACTTTTGCGAGCCAAAATCTCGATCCCGAGCAGTGTGAAAAATCCTCCAGGAAAGTTGCGCAGCAAGGTGGTCACGGTTCGAGGAGGTCCACCTCCTCTCCCTAGTCGCACTCTCTGCATCACAATCCTGTTCCACTAATGGTTCCATAGAAGGATGATGAGGACACTAACATCTAGTTCATGGAATCTGATGACATCTAGACACGGGTTCCCGATAGCGTAGACCTAGATTCCACCATCCTCTACGCTCTTATGAGCATTCCCAAGCATACTGTGGTCGATGTGGAAGTAGTTGTTGCGCAGGCTCCAGCTTGTCCTATTGAGGAGGAGCACCCCAATATTAATGATGAATATGATTAGTAATGTCTACGCATCTACATAAATTTCCTCTGTTTTTTGTCATGAACGCCCTTAGGGATTTTCTGCTATCATTTACTTTGTGTTTTTTAGATATGTCAGTGCTATTGCGCATAATGTACTGCTCGATTCTAAGTTTTGTCTAGGCTAGTTTCCTCCCTCGAGGCAGCCCAGAAACAATGTAGCAAAGGTTTGGATTGGTTAAGTGCAGCTTGCCAACCCAGCCTGTAGCATATGTAACTTTATGTTTGCGAAATTAATATAATAGCTCAACTTACCAAAAAAAAATGGAAAATCAACTCACGCTTATATTTCCCCTTATGTGTGTTTAATTTCTCCTTATGTGTGTTTATCATGCGTGTGTTTAACATGGTATCAGAGCACAGGCCAGGCCCTGACATTTTTGGATTATATCAGCTCCATTTTTAGCCATTCTGCCTATTTCATTGTTGCGACTCTGCGTCTACCTAGTCTATTTTCTGTGTGTTTTCCAGGCTTGTCAATAAAATATGCTGATTAATTGTGTGTAAGAATTCAGAGAATTGGTTATTAGACATCAAATTGGTATATACGCAGCTGCCAACTCTGCACACTCCATAGACAATTCTCCGCACTATCCCACTGACCTCTCAGCGATATTCATGTTAGGTTCGTTTCCCTACTTCTTCTCTGCGCTACTGTTTGTAACGCCTATGCTGTGTGTTGAAACATTTTTGCATTGTTTCCTCTACGTTGAAAGGAGATTTAATTCTCAGCTTTGGGTGCTTGTGATTCTGAGAGTCTCTAGTTTTTCTTTCCATTAAATGAAATTTCTGTTAACAGAGCTGTTCTAGCTTCTAGAAACATATATACTATATTTATATATAAATATATGTCTGTGAAGATGGGTTATATCTATCATAATATTTTTCTTAACGATGACTTCACCATTAGCATATGTGCTCATCAGAGCTCTGTGAGGCTGTTAATTTGGTTCTAGATATTTTTCGAGGCATTGATTGATTTAAGCTGGAATTTATCGTTTTCATAAGTTTTGCGGTAAATAAATTGATATTTTTCATTTTATTTGGCATCTTGAACCAAGTTGAAGTGGAAGAAAAAGGACCATGTTGAAGAGAAATTGACATTTTCTCTCCAACCTCTCAATTCTTATATTAACTCTCTATATGGCTATGAGGTGAAGGCGTCTTTCCATGTGCTTTTCACAGTAGTGTTTGTTTTCCTATGGATAATAGCTCCAGATAACAAGTCCAGGAATGCAAACGAGAATATATCTGAGGAATGTGTTCATTGATTGAAGCATTGAACTTGATTGATATGTGTGTTCAACATGTGTTGAATTGGTAAGAAATTGAATGGTAGCGTCTTCCATTGAAGGAATTCATCCATGCCCATAATTTGTTTCTAGACATGTTAATTTGCCTAGCCGCAATGTCACGAGCGCAAAAAAGGAAAAGTGACCCTCAGAAATTTAGATCATCACCAGAAGAGAGGAGTCTACAATATGGTATGTGTGTTTGAGCAGTTTCTCCACCCACAGCCATTTGTTACCAGACCCGGTTGCACGCTACCTCCGCTCAACATACCACTCCTTCCGCATGTCCATGGTAATTCCTCGACCCTTGACACTCAACTCCAGCCTTGGCTCTAGGCTGTCCATACATGGTTCCTCCAGAAAATTCCCTCATATTAAATATCGACTGTCAGTAGAGCCTTTATATGAAAGCTGCTACAGGTATACCACACAACCGATTCAACTCCCTTTGGCATCGACAGCAACAAAGCTTTTGAGCATGTTGCGAAGGCAATGGGGCATTGAGCCTTCCGAAACCATTTGACTATGAAACAGGAAGCTGTGTGTGGAACAAATGTTGTGTGTTTTTTATGATACAACTATCTAATCATTAACCTCTACATCCTTAAAGGTGTAGGGATTGAAGAAGATTCACTTCGAATTGTGGAAAAGTGGCTTCTCCTTCAACACCTCTTTGGCACTAACATTTGGTGTTGATATTAACCCTTCTTCATATTTGAAATGGATCAAAGGATTCAGGTCTTCAACAAAAATCAAAGGAAGATCACTCCCCTGGCATCGTAACAGAAGCATCATAACACCATAGTATATGTTCCTTGAATAGAGGTATGCTATTAAATTTTTTTGAAAATTTTGGTTGGCACGTATATGAAGTTTGATTGGAGTGAGTTGGTATTATGTATGGAGTATAATATATATGGTGAATGGTGTATATGCTAGTGTTTTTAAAAAGAAACCATGTATGTTTAAAAAAAGCCATGATGAAGTATACATGTGCCTTGGGCTCATTCATGATCTATATGTGTTGAAGCATGAGTTAAGTGTTGGAGCATGAGATAGAATTGTGGTTTGCGGAAATGTACCACACAAAACTCTAAGAGCCCTCATAATCATCAAGATGACTCCTTTGTTAGAGCACTTAGATATTACAATAATCAATTATTGGTTGGTGGAAATTAAAAAAAAAAAATCAAATATAATCTCCATTCTGGTATATGAGATATTTATGTTAGCATTGTATGATAGTTTGGTACACAACTAGTATTTTGCATATTTTTGGAATCCTCAATATTCTTCGTCTAGCCTTTGCTAGAACCTCCAATAAGATTGTTAAGCCTCTTTTTTTGTTGAAACAATGGCCAAAATTGATGGAATATTATATATTTTGAATACTTTAATACACTCCAATATTGATGGGATGGTTAAAATCAGCAAAGCCTCTCTTTTTGACATTAATTCTTGTCTACAAAATGCACATGAGAAGATTGAATTTTTGCAACTTGAATATCAGCTTCAGCAAGCAGAATTACAATAGTGGAGTCATCATTTTGAACTTGTTTCTATTTAGAAGTTTGAGACAAACTCATATAAGCAGCAAGTCAATAATGTTGCAGTTGATTCACATTCAGTGCCTAGTTCAAAAGAAGATTTTTATGTAGATTCATATGTTTACACTTCACTTCCAAAGCCCATCGTCAGACCTTGGGAAGAGGTTTTCCATAACAAGCACTAAACATGTCTTGGATATGACAAGGATTTTTCCTTTCATATTCCAGACTAATCCAAGCCCATTCAATTTCAGAGTGCCATATTTATTCATGACAGTTCACCTTCAGCTATTCCAGATCCTGCTCCTCTTCCAGAGCAGCAACAACAAATTAAAAAATTCCAACATTGTGATCGAGTTGTCCATATGAAAGATCATTGTTTTGATCTTCACCCATGCAAGAACTATGGTCGGCACACTCATTCTTCACACAGATGCTTCAGAAACAAGCCTCTTGCAAGAACAAAGATTCATCTTGGATGGATCGCTTCTTGGCAATGGGCATCAACAGCCAAGAATATTTTTAACTCGTATGTCAGAAATTGTTCTTGAATATTGAACAATATTACAGTTGATTTTTCACCATCATCTCACCTTGTACCTGACAGGGGGAAAATGGTGGTCATCTACAAGCTTCGAAGCCACATCAAGCGAACCTGAGCCACAACATGTCATTCTAGATTCAAAGTTGTAGCCAGCGACATGGATGCCCATGATCATGCCTTTGGTTGGTGGATAGCATTAAACATTCTATGCATGGTTGATATTCTTCCTCTTCAAAGAATTCAGGACACTTCCTCTAGCAGAAGACTTCAGCTTCTTACCAGTTTTGGAAGAATTCTAGGAAATGCATTAAGCATTCCAAATTTGGTGGCCATCTTTAAACCATCACAAGTTGTAGACCTCCCTTATTCTAGGTTGAAGGTATCCCTCTTCAAAATGAGGTACAATTCCTCTAGCAGAAAACCTCAGCTTCTTGCCAGATTTGGAAGAGTTCTGGCAATTGAACTAAGCGTTCCAGTGTTGGTGGTCATCCTTAAACCAGCTCTTTATGAAAACATTTTAGAGATCTCATTCAGCCTAAGTGCTTCCATGCATACTTTTTAGATTTGTATTATATCTCTCTTCTTGGACTCACACATACCCCTTCGGATTAAGGGGGGGAATGTTGGACACCTAATCCTCTATGGATATGTGTGGAAGTTGAATGGAAAAAAGGAGTCCAAGTGACCTTGGAATGTGGAATCCAAGGGTCACAACATTGTACTATAAATGCACATATATGGTTAATGGAAAATAAACTCACACTTATCTTTCTCCTTATGTGTGTTTACCATGTGTAGGTTTAACAAAAATTATTCTCCATATGTTCCACAAGACAATGGACAAGTAGAATCAAAAGATAAAGTCCTTGAATCCATCCTAAACAAAATAGTGCATATGAATCACAAATATTGGGTAGATATGCTTTTAGAGGCACTTTGGGAATATTGGATAACATGGAGGAATACTACTATACATACGCTTTATGAATTTATATATGGAAATCAAGTCTTGCTTCCCATAGAATTTCAAATAAATGCTTCAAACGACAATTATATTGGGATTGGATCTTTAAGAGAAAAAACAACCAATGTTGGCCCAAATCAATGAGCTAGATGATATATGACAAGATGGAATTCAGAGAACCAATATCATCCAACAAAAAAGGACAAAATGGAATGAAAAAATTATCAAAATGAAGAGATTCAAACAACGTGATTTGGCTCTCTTGTTTGTTCTCAATTTAAGGATTTTAAAGGGAAGCTTCAAACACATTGGTTGGGCCCATATAAAATTAGATAGTCTTGGTGAATGGATCAATAAAAATTAATACCATTGATGAGGAGGATACTTTTTTTCTTTTTAATGGACATACATTAAAATTATATCAAAAGCCCTTAACAAGAGAGAATTTGTTCAAAATTTTCTTTAGCATTCCGAGATGGAGTTAGTAAAAGAGGAAAAATCCTTTCATCTATATAACTCTATTTATGTTTCCTAGTTTCATTTAAATTAATAATAAGAAGAACAAATCAACAAAAGTACAATTGTTGAAACCAGGTTACTAGTACATTTGTACATAATAATGTTTGAAAACCATGGATTTGGTAGAAAAAAATATTCTTTCTTTTTCAGGTCATGATAAAAAAGTTTTGGCGTTTTTCTATTTGTTTCAGTACACCAATTTGTATCAATCGACAGTAGCATTCAAAGCATCAGAAAAAAAAAAAATTCAAAGTTTCACAACTCACGTTTCAAAGAATGAAAATCTACAGGATATTGTAGACTTTCCATAGCTATTGGATGTCCCTAAAAAATGATGTATATCCAAAATCAATTCAAAGATGGATCTCATGAATTTTATCATAAAGAAACATGAACTAGAAGATTCATAAAATATCTTCCTAAGAAGACACACATTAGAAAATGTGCAACAAAATTTCAAGGTACCAACACCAAAGTTTCCATCAACACCTAATAGCCCCACTCCAAGCATCAACAAAACATCAAAATCCAACCAAAGGTAACGCAAAAGTAATAATGTTTGGATTATTTTTATTAAAGGGATTACAAAGCGTATAAAACATGCACACAAAATTAGATGCATAGTGAGAGCTCAAAAGGCATAAAATCCATTCTTATTAATATGATAGCATATAAGTTCATGATTTCCGCAATACATGATTTTCCAATATCTCTAATCTGATCCATCATATCATCATAATGCGAACTTCCAAGAAATCCACCTTCTCATTCTCAAGATTGATGATTATGTAGGATGGATTTGATTTTCCATAATTATTTTCACCTAAAGTGTTGAAGTCCTAAACCCATTTCACCATTCCACAATCTTTCCATTCCATTTTTAATCATTTCTTGTAATACACCTTCCTGCTTATGATGTTGTAATTAAAGCACATTAATACTTGGGTGGTGAACCAAAATTATATTATGTGACCTGTGCGCACATGTAAAGGTGTTAAACATACTTTGGGGCTAGCGTGCCTGGATATATATGCCTTTAAAGGTTGTGAGGCTGGAGATCTTAATTTTGTAATTAAGATGTAATTAAAAATTTATTATTAACAAAATAAGGATGGTTGTAGAGCCCACTCCACGAAAATATTATGGGGGTTAGAACTCTAGGGATAAGGATACAATTGGGTATTATGGTGAAAAGTACATCTTGGGGCCCATGTGGCTCTAGAGGGTTCCACATGATGAAGTAAATACATGCAGTTATAAAAAAATTGACTGTGTTTGTGAGAAGTTATTTAGTTTATGAGGTATTATATATGGGGACTGGGGAGTCAGGGAGTCTTGGGGTGGACTTTGGAACTGGATGGGTAATCAGTGAGTCTTGACAGGACTCTTTAACTAACTTAGGTGTGGTTATTTAGTTAACCACATTGAATAGATGCATCCTAGTTTTAGAGATTGGTGATCTGGGAGCTTGATGGCTTTAAGAGTTTGTTGGCTCTAATTATGGCTTGGTGGGCATGGAGAATGTGGGAACTTGGTTTAGATATAGTGAGTGATTCCAAGTTGGGACTCTGGAACTGGCTGTGTAGTTATAATGGTTTTGATTTTTTGACACTTCGACGCTGTAACAGAAAAAAATGGAATTATAGCCTAAGACCATTCTAGACAAATGTAAGTCACCTTGGAAGGTGGGCACTATCAAGCGACTCAGGATACGCCATTTGGGTGGCAATAATGGGGACACAAGCCTATGGATAGAGACTAAGGCTGTTGGGGTTGGTGCCATTCCTAGGTTTTAATTATTGATTTAAAAAAAAAAAAAAAAATCTATGGAGTTGCAATTCCAACTCGGGGGTGAACGGTGGTTGATATTATGAACCACATGATTTATGGTTTGGTGGAACATGGAGAGCTTGTAGCCATTTGTAATTTATGCAGATAATTGTTTATTATGTCATTTTTAACTATTGTTTTTATGTTAAAACTCTAGTATTAAGGTTCTATATAATTTGATGTTGATGAACAATTACTTTTGTTGTGTTATTAATTACATTTATACGTGATGTATAATGATTTGATGACATGTAGTACTACATTTCATAAAAATTATATTTTCTAGGCATTGAATAATAATCACAGAATATTTGAGTATATACACTTCTACTGTTAATTTAATTATGTTTAAGTAATACTGGTTCATTAGTGTTTCTCGACTGGGAGCCAAGGATATTACAGAGTGGTATCAGAGCCCAGTTACAACACTAGGTCTGAATTGGGCCAAATTTATAGGTTATATGTGTTTAATGAAAGTGGTATATGGTGTAAATAAAAATATTTTATATAAAATCTATAATATATGCCATCTAGGGATATCTAAGAGAGTTTAAAGGAATTATAGGTCATAATTGATGGTTTTGGGGGCTTGATTAAGCCAAATCTGAGGCAGAATTAAAGAATTATAGGTTGTTCACCGACCGTTTAAAAAAACCCCAATGATGAGAATCGTGTAAATTCACCTCAAAATCATATTATAGGTGCCAATAAAGGCACAATGATGGTTAATTTGATTTAAGTGCAGGGTTGATTGGAGGGAATTAACTAATTTTAGCCTCATAAAGCTATAAGTTTGTGTGTAGGATATTTCCTCCATGAAACAATTTATTTTTGTTTTAAATATTAAATTTTCATTTACACACACACACACATATGATAAAATCCATTATTATTATTTAAAAAAAAGAGAGGAGTGGGGTGTGTTGAAATGAGGTTAGGGTTCCAAAGGTGGAATCGATGCCTATTTCGGCGAGCATGGGTTGAATGGGGTCGAAATTGGTTATATTGAAGTACACATATGAATTTTTGTACTTATATAATTTTTTACATATATAAGGCTATATACCTTTGAACCCCCACTAGATGCATTATGTACCCTATGAAATGTTACATTATAAGGCATATCAAACTATGTGCATGAGTCTATATAAATTATAGGAATGGAGATCGGGGAAGTGATCAAGGGAAGAACCCATTTCTAACCCCAAAAATTGAGTTATACAATGTGGTTTTAGGAAAATTAGTTGGGGTTCAAGCCAAATGATCAGAGTGCCGTGCGAGGGCCCACCAGGTGGGTTGCAAAATATGACCATCGATGGCCAAGAGTAGGGACATGGGCATAAAGAAAATGTCACGAAAGAATCAGACCTATGATGAAGACTTCAATCCATGAAACTATCATTTGGTCGAGCCACAAAGGTGACCTTGCGGGTGTTGATGCGGAGGTAGGATGCATGCCATGGGGGAGGCACTGATTAACATAGATTTGGAACCTTGTTCGAGGGAAGCTGAAACCAAGATATCAGACCCCCCCCCACGCACTACTTTAGAATGGGGGAAGAGGGGATTCGTGTTATATTATGAAACATCACATTTTTAGGGGTGCTTATCACCATTGGATCATTTTGGAATAAACCTACATGGGAACCACGATAGCAAACCGCCCTTGACAGGTCAAAATGGGGAAGGGGGGAGTTTGTGTTTTAATGTGAAACATCATATTTTCAAAGGTTCTTATCACCGTTGGATGATCAGGATAGAACCCTGTAGGGGAACCATGAGAACATACCCCTCCCCCCTCGGTGATGTTAGCATGGAGGAGGGGGGTTCCACGTTTTGATCAAAGTTGCCCAATGTTAAGCCCTTCGTCACCGTTGATTAGTATAAGGTTTAGTGGGGCTATATACATAGTATACAATGTTTTATAATGTTTTGTAATGTTGGTGTGGGTTCCATGCGACATGGAGGTGCAAGTGGTAGGCCCATCCTATTATATTTTTAAACTATATATATATATGTGTGTGTGTGTGTGTGTGTGTGTGTGTTTATATATATATATATATAGATATAGATATATATATATATATATATATATATATATATATATATATATATATATATATATATATACATATACATATACATATACATATACATATACATATATATATATATATATATATATATAAAGAGGCAAGTAAGCCAATTCGTCTCCAATGGGAACTAGAGGAAATCTCAGCAGAACGGAGGGGAAATTTCCAGCATAAATATAAAGGTATGTATACTAGGTATATTTAGTACTAGTAGAGGGAAAGATAGTTATATCCCTATTGAGAATAGGAAGAATTTAAAATTTCAGACATAGGAGAAATTGAGAAAAATATTTTGAACTTAACAGGGCCCTAACTTTCAGCCTGGAAGTTAAAATTTGATATATGACTAGTTGAAAGAAATATTATTTCGATTTTATTACAACCACCCACCTAGAATTTTAATTGGAGGCCAAGAATTATTTGAAAATTTAAAAGAAAGTTACAGGGTGCGACAACCCCATCTAAGGTTTTGGTATGAGCCACATTAAAAAATGGATGTAAATATTTTGCAATGACTAAAATATTTATTTTAACATGCATGCATTGGTCATGTTCGACGTGTGGGTTCCTCCTATCTTCATCATTCAGGAGAGCCACAATAAGCACCGGTAGGAGTACATGTTGTTGTAGGGGATGAGAGGTACTTCATGATCTCAATGTGGCTGAGACTCTTGAAGAGGTTGAGCATCAAAAGGAGGGGTTGACCTAGGGCATAATCGAGACTAGGGTTGATCAGATCCTGATGAGACTACAATGCCATATTATTGGAGTACCTGGCCATATTAGCCGACTACTGTTCATCATGGATCACGTAGTTTCCTGTTATCATGAGCATTATGAATAGTATACTAGGAGAATGGATATATAGCCATATTTTGACTACATTTACATCTTTTTGATATGACAAGTCATGTGGCCATTTGTGTCTCGAGCACAAATTTTGTTAAACCAAACTTTGATATATATATATATATATATATATATATAGTTGCCTATCGAAGTTTCTTATGCATTTGGTTATCTTATTAAATGTATGTGATGTGAATTTAATTGAATTTACATATGCCGCAAATGTATGTCCAAAACATGGCTTACTAATGCATCTGCTAATGAGTTTCGACTCCTAGAAATGTGTTGATATTGAATAAATCAAATTATCTTTATAGAAGGTGAACCCTTAAGAACATGCGAAGCATAGCTGGACTTCTAACTAAATATACATTATTCATTTGTATTACTACAAGTTGTGAGTCAAGTATGATAGCTATACAGTTGAAACCATGAGAAATAGAATCAGATAATAGCTCGATCACTGTGTTATACTCAACAATATTATTTGTAGATCAACAAAAAAAAATCCATTATAAACTCACTAACTCGTCATTCAAAGCATATATATCCCATGCTACGGAAGAAAGGTTTTGAGTACTAAGACTACTGCCATCATTATAACCAATATATGGTTGGAGGAATGTTGACATCTGCAAACCAAATATAGACAAGATTAATAGAAATCGTAGGAAACTCCAAAGGGAACACACTACAAACACACTCAACACACTCATATACAGTATGTACATAGTGAACTATGAATAAATGAAATAAGCATAGTATTTATTAAGGTACAACCCATATCTAGGTTGCGCCAATGGAACTCCATCGAAATAAACAAGCTTGTAAGCCCCTTTATTAAGAAAACATTTAAAAATATATGGTCTTAGCCACATTGGATTGAGCTTTATAGACCCTTATTTTTCAAAATATTGATCATATATCACGACAAGGCCACCTTCTGAGAAGACACGACGCTTGAGACTCTTTTCGTATTGCGCCTTAATGTGTTTTTTATGGGCCTCCAAAGCCAAGCAGCATCGCACCAGGTTTCATCTAAACGTGTTAGATGTAAAAGGCACTCTTATTTTGCAGAAGTGGCAGGAAGGAGATCGATAGCAAGTTTCAAAGTCGAAATTTCACATTCAATTGGAAGGATTTCCTCCAGATCATATCCCAAATAGAATGGTGTAAACCCAGTAGCAGTCCAGATAGAATTTTGATAAGCCCACAAGGTTGCATAAAATATCAGAAGTTAGTTTTATTTATCAACCCCTATCATAGGTTGAAGCATTTCTTTCAAAATTTATTTATGGCATCAAATTTCCCATTCACCTGAGGATCATAGGGAGTTGAACTCTCATGGGAGAGGCTCAACTGGGTAGTTAGTTCAGACATCATGTAGTTATAAAAATGTTTCCCATCATATGTAACTATGCCTTGTGGTAAATAAAACCTTTCAATAACATGATTGAAAAATAAAATAGAATTTTTTTCACCGGTATTATTGTATTTAGGCAGCACCTCAACCCACTTGGTAGAATTTTCCACTACCACAGTAATGTAGCCATGCCCCCAAACCGAGTGAGGGTTACATGTCATGAAATCAATGCCCCATTTTTTTAAAGTTCCAATGGCAATAACAAGGTGGAAAGGAGTGAGTGGGACACAAGATTTATGATCGTATATCTGTAAGGCGTGACACTTATGGACCACGAGGATGCAGTCTCGAAATATAGTAGGTGGAAAGTAACCAACACACAAAATATTTTGTGTAGTGGAGTAACCAGAAAAATTTCCACCACATGCCCTAGCATGGAATTCATTTAGGACTTTCTTGGCCTCCTCATGAGTGAGGCACCTTCAAACAATCATATCGATACCACGACGATAAAGGGTGTCACCAATTGTAATATAATTTCTAGCTTGATATCATATACGTCATTGGTCAAAGCGAGAGGTATCAAACTGGAAAGTATGGTGATAATGTCTCCATACCATGGGTGAGATGATAAAATCAGGAACATAGACTCGTTTGGAATAGAATCATCAGACGTTGTTTCAACATCTATTATGGGAAGCTAGCATATCAACTCAGAAAAAAAACTTAGGATTTCTTCAAATTGGATTTAATAAACTCCAAATTGAAAACTTGATACTGGAGAGCCCCCCCCCCCAGAAATTAGCATGACAAGATGTATGTCATTGGGTTGTAGTAAAAATCGACCATAGTCTTATGAAGTAGGATATAGTGGAAAAACCTTTGGAAAACTTGGACAACTACCAAAATTTTCGGCATGAGTGTATTTGATCTCGGTATCATAAACATTCTGAATGAAATAATAAATAGGATAGATTGGAGGTTTATGTGGTTTATATTTTCATATGAAAAATTTGGAATATCCACAGTCTTCATTTTTAGTCAATCCCTACATTGATAGAATGTTCAATCCCTACATTTTCCTCTTGTACCAATACACTAGTGATGGGAGTAGTTTCAATGATGACATAGAGGAATTAATGTAGTTGGTAATCTATGGGATACAACAAGGATGTACAAGTCCGAACATATTTCAAGGCATCGGCCACCTTTTGGGTCGTGTCATCCCAATGGAAGGGAAACACTTTCTTTAATGAGCGAGTAAATCCTTTGGTTAATTCGGCATAGATGGGAATGAAAATCCATAGAAATTTAACCTCCCTAGTGGAGTTTCCAATTTTTTATACGAGATTTATGATTGCAGACAAAACTATCTCCCCTAGACCTAGTGGACTGGTCTAGAATGACATAAAGTAAAGAATATAGAGTTTCCCTTAGATAAATTGAGATATGGAAAGAGGCCGACTTGGAATTCGTCTCAAGATTTAATTTAATCTTGGATTGTAAGCTCCAATCCTAGCTATGATTTCTATAATTGGAACCTCCACATGCAATCAAAACAAGCCAAGTATTTACAACATATACATAGCATAATTCATTCACTTTATTCAATGAATCAACGAGGAATTGAAATATATGAATGTAAACATAACATATCACATATAGAAAAATTATATACTCTTTGTATTAAAATAAATAGAAAAGACATTACAAACAAAGATAGTGTTGATCTTCTAGAGATCTCCCCAATTTGACATGTCCTTCCTTATCACAAATCACACCTCAATGTCACCTTAATGCATGAATATGATGACTCGCTTAGATTCAAGTAAAACAACATGAGGGCTTGCTCAATCTCCAAAATCCAACCCTGATGTTGTGGATTGCAGTAAATATATAGGAGAGTGTGGCAGCTAAGGAATTATTATCCATCTACCAATCTAGGGTTGAGATCCACTTAAGATGGGAGGATGAGCTCAAGGGATAAGAAGTGAAATATCCTAGGTAGTGTTATCATATAACAGAAACATGAATCATCATTTGACAAGGTTAAATAGGTTCATGTGTCAAAATTAGGGTTGTAGGATCCATTTTTTATGCTTGGTCAAGGGAAATATTAAATTTTTCTTTGTTAGCATCAGAGCAGAGTGAACCATTGATAGCAAAACCAAGTGAACCTGCAAGAGTAGAACCAAGTGAGCCAATTATGATAGAGAAAGATAAATTGCAGAGTTTTGACACACCAAATATCCCACCTGCAAAACAGAAGTCAAAAGTGGTCAAACTTGCAAAACAAAAACAAGATGTGAGTAGACAAGAAACATATAGGAGGACAAGGAGCCAAACAGTGGCCTTAGAAGAGAAAATAGTGGTTGTAGAGGACAGAGCAATAGCAAAAGGAAATCTTGAAGATATCTTACATGACATTTCCATAGAAGAAACTCCTATAGTCCAGACTGAGGACATAGGGGAAGGTGGACAGAAGTTAAAAAAGGCTAAATCTATAAAGAAATTAGAATTTTAGGGAGAGGATGCAGGTTTCATGTTCCAAGCAAGAAAGCCTATGAAAATGCATGCCAGGAAGCTTTTAGAGTAGTAAAGAGCTTCCACCACCTACTATCACAGTCCAACCAACACAAGAGGTCATTGATCTTTCATCACCTGCACAGAAAGATAAAATTAGCAAATCAAAGAAAGGAAAAGAGAAGGTGATGGAAAAAATAGAGTTTCAACTCCTTGAAGAACAGTTGAAATTGGCCAATCATGAAATTTCTATTATGAAAAGAGAAGAAAGGAAACACAGTGTAGAGAAGATTCAATTTGAAAAGATGAAGGCAATTTGGGAAGAACACGTTGACATTGTTTCCAAGACTTTAGATAACACACAACAGCTTATAAAATGGACCATTCCAACAAGGAAAGAGGGCAAACATGCCAGGAGGATGAACACACATATGAAATACACCAATAGAATATTGAAAGACCAGGTTAAGGACCTCCAGGAGCAGCTTGAACTAATTCATGAAGAGTTAGAGAAAATAGGCCTTAAAATGACAATGCTTGAAGAGCCAATAGCTCAACCAATTATAAACGATGTAGAAATGCCTCAAGGATCATAAGGTGAGTTGTTTTATGTTTTTCAAGGCTAATGGCATGTTAGTAAAAAAAAATTGGCACTTACGAGGTTCATTTTTCAAGTTATACAAAATATGGAATTTCAGCACTTTTCAACAGTTTCATAGCATGCCTCACCTTGAAGGACAACAAAACGCTACGAAACTACTATAGATTTTCTTCTTTCTTTTTTAGCCATTTTAGGTAGTTTTCAAGAGGTGAAATTTGTGTGGGAGATGTGTCTAAGGATGTTGAAGACCATTCCAAAGGAAAGAATAAAATTTTTTGAGGGTAAATGGAATTTTTGAAGTGCTACGAAAGTACGCTACGAAACTGCCTTACTTTTGTAGTGTACTCTGTGGGAGCCTTTTAAGTAGTTTTTTTAGCATTTATGGATAGCTGGGTATTATCCAAGTGTTAGAGGAGCATGAAAAAATTCATTCATCACTTAAATATCACGAAATGAAGATAAATTAGCAGCCAAAGCATTCGTGGAAGAAGAAGGCCTTTTGCCTAAAAAACAGGGTTTTGTTTCCAGTTTTAGAGAAGGTTAGTTAAGTGGTCATGTAGTGATGAGTCCCATCACCCCAATTCGAACATGTGAAAGCATACTTGTCAAATATGTAATTTCTTTCGAAGATAAGGTTGTTAAATGTAATAATGAGTAGTTTGAGTCCTATTAGGAAAAGGACTATCAAGTAGGATAGTTGTCATTTTGTCATTAAGTAGATGTTTTATGGTTATGCAAGGTGTCATTAGTAAAATATTTGATGAATATAGCCAGGAGGAACATCATCTCATGATGTAACAAGTCTATTAAAGGCCATAGTGTCAAATTTGTCAAGGGTTGGAGATTTTTTTGCAAAGACAGTTTTAAGTAATTTGACTATTTCAGTAATACAGGAGATTTGTTACTAGACCAACCTGAGATTCTGATTGAGTTTTTAGTGCCTACCTATCTTATCTATATCTTTTATGTATCCCATTTGCAGTGGTTTTCATTTATAATACTCAGAATTCATTCATGTAATGCACTGACTTCCTTTATAGATGAATTGACTGTGTGTTTTCCTGTTTCATGTGTGTGTGTACTACTGCTAAAAACTCTTAACTGCCTCAGCTTCCATGTCAAGTAAGCTCACTACTGAATCCCTGAAAGTGTTGACTCCATAAGCCCAATGTTTTCATGCTGATAATATTTTCAACCTATAATCATCATAAGAAATTTGTTTCCCAAATAGAGTTAGCCATCTAAATATATTTATATTCAATATCATTAACCCTTTGAGAGAGCCCTCTCAAGCTGAAGAGGCTAAGCTTCAGTCAAAAGATTGGTTTGAAACAATTACATGAGATTGTATGATTAGCAGCCTATCAGGTGAAATTTTGTGATAAAATTTTGGTGCGCCTACCGAGAGCCTGAAGATTCTACTTTCCCGAAATTTTGAAGCTAAACTTCTAAAGGTAGAAGGAGCTGAGGAAGTTGCTTAAGGCTGCATCTACCTTGGTGACTCCATTAAAAATTCAGATGATCAAAGGTGGCTACGACAAGGAGATACACGAGGAGTAATCCTGACCTAGATCCACCTACCATTGTGGACAATCCAAACACCATCTCCAAAGGCAGTCAAGGCATTTCTACAATATCAGGTACTCCATGACATATGAAATCATTGTCCTCTAAAGTTTTAATAAGTCCCGAAGATAAAATATTTGATGATAAAATTCAAGAAGTCTTGTCTAGGTCTGAAATCGAAAAAGAATTAACTGAAATTGTCTTAGACCTACATAGGAGATGTATTGATACTTCATCCTTAATGACACAAAAAGATAAGGTAGACGTTAATATGATAGCAACAAAAATGTCCAAGATGGGTTAGACTAAGTTGAAAGAAGAAGATAAGCCTCCACCTCTGATGATAAATTTGATTCAATGATGAAGACAATGGAAAATTTGATGGATAGGCTTGCCCTTGGGAATATCTCTGCTCCTCCTGCAGTAAGACCTCCTTTTCAACAAAACTTAGTTGTTGAAGATGATGAACCTGAAATTCCAGAAGAGTCCATTCATTGTCTAGATGAAGATATGTTTGGAATATTCTTGACTAAGGAGGAACATGATGAGTCAGAACATGAAGTGAATAAGGTTGAGGAACCATCTGATTATTTTAAAGGGTTTCAACATGCAATCTTTGAGATGCAGAAATAATACAACCTCAGAAACATAAATGTGCCAGTCATTGAAAACAAAACATAGCCTAAGAAAGATACCCCCAAAGCTATTGAAGGTAAGAAAGATACACCACCTCATCCTCCTATCAAAGAAACTAAAAAATCTACTTATGTTTTTAGTTTGGAGAGTCAAATTTCTAAGATCAAAATACTAGTACCTTTTGGAGAAATTCTTAAGGTAAATTAATATAGAAGTAATATTTTCAAAATGCTGGATTCACAACCAGGAGTTGCTGATATCTTAAATATTCAAGAGGATCATCCAACCATATATTTGGGTCCAAGATTAGAATATGAGAAGAATGAGGAGGTGCCTCCCTTATATGTTAGCCTTAGCATTCATGAAAGGATATTGCATAATGCCATGTTGGATTCAGGGGCCTCTCACAATATTATTGCCAAATTAATCATGGAGAGGATGGGGTTAGAAATTACTAGACCATATAAGGATTTTTTTTCCTTTGATTAAAAAAGAGTTCAGTGTATTGGTTTAATTAAAGATGTTGTTGTTGGTCTTACACAAGTCCCTGCCAAGACAGTGGTCATGGAAATTTTGGTAGCAGACATTCCATCAAAGTTTGGCATGCTATTATCAAGGTCATGGGAAGAAAAAATCAAAGGTACAATGCAGATGGACCTTACTTATGCCACCATTCCTATATTTGGTGAGCAAAGGAGACTTTATAGAGAGACAAGAATGGCTTACATGGTTAGTAGTAAAGATAAACCTCAGAAATTTTCAATTTATGCTCTTGATACTGAACTTGGATCTTCTATTCTTTTCAATGAGTTGACTGATGAAGCAGAGGATGAAAAGAAGGCAGAAAATCAGCAATCTACAATTCAGTAGACAGAAAACCAGCAAGTAGAAGATCAGCAAATTAGTGAGGAGAAGGCGAAAGGTTGGTGGTTGTTGCATTTTGATGGATCAAAAAGAAGAGAGGGGGTAGGAGTAGGGATTTTCATCACAAATCCAAATGATGAAAGTAAGTTCTTTTCTTACAAACTAAATTTTGATTGCACAAATAACATGGCTGAGTATGAATCTTTAATTTTGGGCTTAGAATTTTTGAAAGGAATGGGTGCTCAAAATATTTTTGATTGTGGAGATTCTGAATTAGTCATTAAACAAGTTGAAGGTGTGTATCAAACAAATGATGTGAGAATGAGAGCATACCAAAATTTATTCATGAACATGTTGGAAAATTTCCAAGAACATTCATTCATTTTCAAGACTAGGGATCAAAATTCTATTGCTGACTCCCTAGCAGTCTCTGCAAGTATTTTCATAATTCCCATACATTCCACTGAAAAATATGAGGTTCAGGTTTGACATAGACCAGCTATCCCTGATAAAATTATCCGTTGGAAAGACTTTGAGGATGACCAAAAATTAAATAACTTTATTGAGCTGAAAGAAGAGTTTGAAAATATACAAGTAGATCAACAAAACATGCTTGCTGAATCTAATGGAAATTCTGAAGTGTTATAGCTGAAGAATAAATCTATACCCAAAGGCCTCATACCCCTTGAGAAGCTTTTTGATCAGAATGATGTGTTAAAATATCCTAGTATACAAGCAAATGATGAAGAGGTAGAGAGTTGTAACCTCGGTACAGTAGCTATGCCAAAAATTATTAAACATTCAAAGTTTCTTTAAATTCATATGAAGCACAAATATATTGAGATGATGAAAAGATTCATAGATGTTTTTGCTTGGAGTTATGCTGATTTGAATAAATATGACCCTACTATCATTCAACATACTATTCCCATTAAAGATAATGAAAATCATTTCAAGTAGAAGTTGAGGAGAATTAATCCACTTCTCATGCCTCTGATTGAGAAGGAAATCAAGAAGATCTTTGATGCCAAAATCATTGTTCCAATAAGATTCTTCAAGTGGCTTCAAATTTGGTTCCAGTCAGAAAAAAGAGTGGAGAAATCAGAATATGCATTGACTTCATAAACTTGAACAAAGCCTCTCTGAAAGACAACTACCCTCTCCCAAAGATGGACCAAATTTTGCAGAACATTGTTGGTTCCCAAAGGATGTCTATGCTTGATGTTTTTTTCAGGTTACAGCTAGATACTTGTACATCCAGATGATCAGGAAAAAATAACCTTTACCACACCATGGGGCACATTCATGTATGCCAAGATGCCCTTTGGTATGATGAATGCAGGAGCTACCTTTCAGAGAGAAATGGACATTTCTTTCGCTGAGGAGAAGGAAAAAATGGTGGTTGGCTATTTAGATGACATAAAAGTATTCTCAAGGAGAGAAGAGGATCACTTGAAGCACCTAGAAAAAATTTTGCAGGTAAATTACTTGGACACATTTTTTCTAAAGATGGGATTAAGATTGATCCAAACATGGTCAATGCAATTTAGAAAGTGGATTTTTCTAGGAGCAGAAAAGAGATTTTGTCTTTTCTTGGAAAGGTAAATTTTGTGAGGATATTTATTCCTAATTTTGTTGAGATTGTAAAGGAAATAAAAAGGATGCTGAAGAAAGGAGATGACATCAAGTGTAAAGTAGAAGCAAAGCACTCATTTGAGGAGATCAAAAAGGCACTCACCCAAGCACCAATATTGATCAGCCCGAATTTCTCAAAAGAATTTTTGGTTTTTACCTTTGCATCAGAAAATACAATTGTTGGATTTTTGTTGTAGAAAAGACATCAAAGTAATAAGCAGCCCATTTCATTTTTTAGTAGGAAATTAGCTAACTCAGAGTTGAAGTACAACATCTTAGAGAAGCAAGCTTATGCCTTGGTTAAGGCCATCAAATATTTCAGAATTTACATTCTACATTCTCATATTATAGTTTTTGTTCCTAATGTTGTTGTGAAAGACATCCTAACTCAAGCTAACCCTGATGGTAAGAGGGGGAAATGGATTGCTAACTTGCTATAATATGACATAGAGATCAAGCCAACAAAATTGGTCAAAGGACAAGGTCTAGAAAAGCTGATGGCACATTCAAAATTTGACTGTCTTGACATGAATTTAATTGCAGAAATTTCAAAATTTTCATATGAAGAGGAAGAACTGCTCCCTATTGAGGAAAAATGCATCATTTCATATTGGTACAAGGACATAGTTTTTGTATTGCATCATCATAGAGCACTTACTGAGCTGACAAAATCCAAGGCAATATTTGTGAAGTTAAAATATTTAAGGTATTGCATCATTGACAAAAATCTATATTGGAAGGACACCAGTGGAATTTTGTTGAATTGTTTGCTGGAAGAGGAGGATGATAAAGTAATTGAGGAGTTCCACAAAGGAGATTGTGCAGGTCATCATTATTGGAAGGCTACAACAAATAAGATTCTTAGAGCAGGGTATTATTGGCCTATAATGTTTAAAGATGTCTACAAAAATATTGTTGCCTACCATGAATGCCAATTTTTTTATGGTAAGAAGAAGCTTGTACCCTTACCCTTAATGCCTATTTATGTTGAGGCACCATTTCAGCAGTGGGGACTAGATTTTATTGGTAAGATTCATCCATCATCATCAGGTCAGCATCACTAGATTCTGACAACGACTGACTATTTCACCAAATGGATTGAAGTAATCCCAACTAGGCAAGAAAATGATTTTATTATCATTTCATTTTTAGAAAATAATATATTGTCTAGATTTGGTTGTCCTATGAAGATCATCACTGATAATGCTCAGGCATTTAAATCTAACAAGCTGATTATTTTTTGTCATCAATATCATATTACTCTTGGGCATTCTACTGCATATTATCAACAAGGGAATGGTATTGCTGAATCTTCTAACAAGAGTATTGTGAGGATTATAAAGAAGGTGTTGCAAGAAAATAAGAAGTCATTGAATTTGAAGCTGAAGTATGCTCTATGGGCTGATAGAGTGTGTACAAAGAGGTCAATTGGAACTTCACCTTATGAGCTAGTATATGGAGTTGAAGTCATCTTTCCTACATCCTTAGGAGTGCCTGTCATGAAGCTGCTATAAGGATTGGAGGAGGAGGCATATGAAATTGAGAGAAGGATCAATCAGCTGATATATTTTCAAGTGAAGAGGGAGGAAGTCTATAATAGTAATCAACAATCTCAAAATAGAAACAAGAAGACATTTGACAAGAAGGTCAAAGAAGAAAATTTTCAAATCCAAGATGTGATTTTGAAAAGCGACGCTAGGATTGAAGAGAATGGAAAGAATGGTAAGTTTGAGAAAATTTGGAAGGGCCCATTCAAAGTAGTTGCATTCCATGGGAACAACACTTACATTCTGCAAGAGATGGATGGAAAACCATGTGCTGGAGTGCCTATCAATGGAAATTTTTTGAATCATTACTCTTCTTAAAATCTTTTGATCTTTCATTCCATTGTATATATTCCATTTTATGTGTTTTTTTGCTAATAATGACAGGTTGAATCATCAATATTGAGCCTAAAGTGAAGGCCCTTAGAGTTTGAAGAGAAAGCTTGGCAGTTTCAAAGTTTTTCTTTTTTTCAAGAAGATGGATAGAAGCACTGGAACTATCGGTTCTTTGGTGTACCACTGGGGAACACCATCCCAAGTGGAGCAACTGTTATCACCTAACAGAAACATGAAGCATAATTTGACAAGGTTAAATAGGTTCGTGTGTCAAAAATAGGGTTGTAGGATTCATTTTTTATGCTTGGTCAAGGGAAATATTAAATTTTTTTTGTTTAAGTTTACCCTAATGTCTAAACCCAGTCATTTTCAAACTCCCTCATGTCACATCACTCATCATTTTCTGACTGATTTCAATTTCCAAAGGTTTTTGTACCGAAAATGCCATTTTAGCAAAGAAACCACAGTTTCGTAGTGAAATACACTATGAAAAGTCACTTTTTGCTATGAAATTGCTGATAGTTTCGTAGTGAAAACAACCAAATTTACACTAGATACACTACGAAACCGCGGTTTCATGTCTGTCTTGTCACATTAGCTGTTAGGTGTCAGAAAAGCGTTGGGAATGGGTAAGTTAGAAGCCATTCGAGTCATGTACGGATAAAATCAAGGTACATGCTCAGGTCTGCAGTCATCATGATTAGTTTAGGTATGTATGATTCATCATTGAGTCATGAGAGGACATCAAAACTTCAAAAATATTTCCTAATTTAGTCATTTATTATTTCTAATTCCTTCTTGAGTGATATTGAGCTCTGGGGATCTATTTCACTAAACCAAATATGTGGCTGGTGTTTTCAAAGGTTTAGATTGAGCATCATCAAGCGAGGTTGCAATTCATCAAGCAAGGCTACAAATTATCAGGCGAGGTTGTGAAGACCTTAAAGAAACCATGGCAGAAAAAATAAAAACAAACAAGGGTGGCTAATGCCTGATATATGAACCAACAGACATGAACTTTATCAATGAAGACCCAACATTAGTGGAAGTCTTCAGAAGGACAGGTTGCCTATAGTTTTGTGAGAAATTACAAGGCTATCATACACAGGTTTCCAAAGAGTTTTCTTTGAATTTCAGTGGAACAGCCACCAAAGTGGGAATGCTCAATTTTTCCATCACACCAGAGGTTATTGCAGCTGCTACAGGGATCCCAAGAGGAAAGGAGAAGTGGTTCAAAGGTTTCAAGTTTAACATGGAGCAGTGCAAATAATTCATGAAGCCTGGAAACAGTGAAATGAATCTCACCAATGTTGTTCCAAGGAGCTGCATAAAGGACATCTATTCAAAATTGTTGCTCATCATCCAAAATTACTTTACTTGTGAAGGGAGATACCACAAATTATACTCATATCATTTCAAGTTACTTATGCACTTTATTGGTAAGGTTTCCCTTGATCTGCCTTTCTATTTGCATATAAATTTGTAAAAAGTGGTAGATAAGGTCCAAGCAAAGTCTAAAGGGAGTGAGACTTCATTATTTCATCATGGTTTAATGAAGTTGTTGGTTTTAGATGAACTCCAAAGGTTAGGCAGAGATTGGTCATCATTTTTGTTTGTTAGTGGTTTTGAGTTGGATGCTCTTACTCCTTCAAGAACTCCCAAACCTAGGAAAATTCCATCACCGTTAGGAGCAGAGCAGAGTGAACCATTGATAACAGAACCAATTAAACTTGCAAGAGTAGAGCCAATTATGATGGAGACAGAGAAATTGCAGAGTTTTGACACACCAAATATCCCACCTACAAAACAGAAGTCAAAAGTGGTCAAACCTACAAAACAAAAAAAATATGTGAGTAGACAAGAAACAAAAAGGAGGACAAGGAGCCAAACAATGGCCTTAGAAGAGAAAATAGTGATTGTAGAGGACAGAGAAATAGCTAAAGGAAATCTTGAAGATATCTTACATGCCATTGACATAGAAGAAACTCCTATAGTCCAGGCTAAGGACATGGAGGAAGGTGGAAAAAAGTTAAAAAAGGCTAAATATGCAAAGAAATTAGAATTTGAGGGAGAGGATGTAGGTTTCATGTTCCAAGCAAGAAATCCTATGACAAGGCATGCTAGGAAGCTTTTAGAGAGTAGTAAAGAGCTTCCACCACCTACTGTCACAGTCCAACCACCACAAGAGGTCATTAACCTTTCATCACCTGCAGAGAAAGATAAAATTAGCAAATCAAATAAAGGAAAAGAGAAGGTGATGGAAAAAACAGATTTGCAGCTCCTTGAAGAACAATTGAAATTTTCCAATCATGAAATTGTTGTTATGAAAAGAGAAGTAAGGAAACACAGTGTAGAGAAGATTCAAATTGAAAATATGAAGGTAATTTGGGAAGAACAGGTTGACACTGTTTCCAAGACTTTAGATAACACACAACAACTTATCAAATGGACCATTCCAGCAAGGAAAGAGACCAAACATGTCAGGAGGATGAACACACATATGAAATCCACCAATAGAAGATTGAAAGACCATGTTAAGGACCTCCAAGAGAAGCTTGAACTAATTCATGAAGAGTTAGAGGGAAAATGCCTTAAAATGACAGTGATTGAAGAGCCAATAGCTCAACCAAGTATAAACGAGGAAGAAATGCCTCAAGGATCATAAGGTGAGTTGGTTTATGTTTTTTTAAGGCTAATGGCATGTTAGTAACAAGTTTTTGGAACTTATGAGGTTCTGTTTTCAAGTTATACAAAAATATGGAATTTCAGCACTTTTCAACAGTTTCGTAGCTTGCCTGGGCTTGAAGGACAACAAAACGCTACGAAACTACTGTAGCTTTTCTTCTTTCTTTTTAAACCCATTTTGGTAGCTGTAAAGAGGTGAAATTAGTGTGGGATATGTGACTAAGGACGATGAATACCATGCCAAAGGAGATAATCAAAAAATTTGAGGGTAAAAAGCATTTTTGAAGCGCTACGAAAGTATGCTACAAAACTGCCTTACTTTCGTAGCGTACTATGTGGGAGCCTTTTAAGCAGATTTTTGGGCATTTATGAATAGCTGGGTATTATCCAAGTGTTAGAGGAGCATGAAAACATTCATTCATCACTTGAATACCATGAAATGAAGATAAATTAGCAGCCAAAGCATTCGTGGAAGAAGAAGACTTTTGCCTAAAAAACAGGGTTTTGTTTCCAGTTTTAGAGGAGGTCAGTTAAGTGGTCATGTAGTGATGAGTCCCATCACCCCAATTATAACATGTGAAAGCATACTTATCAAAGATGTAATTTATTTAGAAGATAAGGTTGTTAAGTGTAATAATGAGTAGTTTGAGTCCTATTAGGAAAAGGACTGTCAAGTAGGATAGCTGTCATTTTGTCATTAAGTAAATGTTTTATGGTTATGCAAGGTGTCATTAGGAAAAAATTCGATGAATCTAGCCAGGAGGCAGATCATCTCATGATGAAACAAGTCTATTAAAGGCCATAGAGTCGAATTTGTCAAGGGTTGGAGATTTTTTGGCAAAGACAACTTTATGTAATTTGATTGTTTCAGTAATACAAGAGATTTGTTACTTGACCATCCTGAGATTTAGATTGATTTTTTAGTGCCTACCTATCTTATCTATATCTTTTATGTATCCCATTTGTAGTGGTTTTCATTTATAATACTCAAAATTCATTCATGTAATGCTTTGACTTCATTTATAAATGAATTGACTTTGTGTTTTTCGGTTTCACGTGTGTGTGTCCTACTGCTAAAAACTCTTACCTGCCTCAGCTTCCATGTCAAGTAAGTTCACTACTGAATCACTGAAAGTGTTGAATCCATAAGCCAAATGTTTTCATACTGATACTATTTTCGACATATACTCATCATAAGCAATTTTTTTCCCAAATAGAGTTATCCATCTAGATACATTTTTATTCAATATCATTAACCCTTTGAGAGAGCCCTCTCAGGCTGAAGAGGCTAAGATTCAGTCAAAATATTGGTTTGAAATAGTTATATGAGATTGTCTGATTAGCAGCCTATCAAATGAAATTTAGTGATAACAGGTAGGCTCATATAGGATTTGATCTTCTTATCCAAGGTAGATGGCTAAAACAACTCCTAGAAGCTTTTGGAAGGGGAAGCTTCGGAATCCTTTTTAATTTTCTGGAATTTATAGAATCAACACACCCCCAACAAGGGAAAAGCTACTGCTGATAAGCGTTGGTGAAAAAGGATCAACCTTCTATTGAACACAGGTATTTAAAGGGACAAGGTGCATTGGGGCTGAAAAGCAATGATTTGGAGCAGTTAGACCTAGAAACTCGGTTGTTTACCAAAAGGTCATGCTTAAGCCTTTTTGTAGGGATGATGACAACATGTTCATGGATGATGACTAATCTGGTTTGTAGGCCTATTGAATACATGTGAAAAAATGGCATATAAAACCTATTATGAAAAATATGTAGCAAGAACAACATTATCATGGAATTTTTTTGTGGTAGGCTAGTGGGCTACTTAATGTGAGTGTTTAATTCAAAGGTTGATTGGTTGGAGAAACAAAACCTGCAAGGTTGTAAAGGGTTATTTTATTCCAATTTTGTTGAAAGCCCCTATGTAGTAGAAAGAAAGCTACAATGTTGAGTAGAAAATGCTAGGTGGGAAGACCTTCTCTTTGAATATATAATAAGCCTAAGTCATGAAAAATGAATAGTGAACAATAAGAGTTGAGGAAGTTGAAGTGTCATATGGGAAGGCCTCTATTTTATCAAATACAAGTAATTGACATGTAGGCTATTAAGTTAAAAGAGCCAAGTCAAGAAGCACAGTTGAAGAGTAGAAAGATAAGGTGTATAGGTCAAGTGGTTGTTGTAAAGCTTAAAGGAACAAATCTAAAGGTTTCATAGTTATTGTTTAGCCAATTTAGTGTCATGAATTGATAGCATAAATTATTGAAAATGGCTAGCAAAATGTTGAAGTGTAATTCACTATATGTGCCTAAGTATCCCTCTTTCTTGCTTCATTGCTTTTAGTGTTTTACTTATGTTTTTGGTTTTATGTTTGATTTCTAATATGTTACCTTATGCTAAGAAGATAGAACTAAATTTATGACAAAGAGAAAAAAAAGGAAATGTTACTAAATGCACCAAAATAGGATTTGATTGCAAGATCTATTCTTAACTAGAAAATGATAAAAACATAGAATCCTAATCCATGGATTGTACAACTGCTCAATAAATATTCATGAAAACAGAAAGTAACTCAAAACACTATAACTTAATTTGATTCATTCAGTTAGAGATTTGTTGGAAAAGCTTGTGAAAAAGATTAGTTCTAATGCAATCAGGATCTCATAGAATTGAAACAAACGGTAACTTAGAACATTACAGAAGAATCTTATTCATTTGTTATAGATTTATTGGAACAACGTGAGAAAAAGATTAACTGTAATATAATAAGGATCTCCTATGAAATACTGAAACAATTTATGACATTACAACTAGATCTCATTCATGAGTTAGAGATTTGTTGGAAGATTTTATTGAAAGAGATTAGGCATAATGTGATAAGGATATTATATAAAACAAATAATCAGTAACCCACAGTATTACAACTAAGTCTTATTCGTGATTTAGAGGTTTATTGGAATAGCTTGAGAAGAAGACTTTTTTTAATAAGATGAGGATCTTCTATCTAATTACAGAACGGAATATGCTAATAACTCAAAATAGTGCAACCAAATATCATTCATATAGTAGTGATATATTGGAAGAGCTTGAGAAAGAGAATAGTTGTAAGATAATGAGGATCTTCTTAATCTAAATGACAGAAACTGAAGTGCTAGTAACTCATAATATTACAATTAAATCTCATTCATTTAATAAAGATATATTGGAAAAGGTTCAGAAAAATACTAACTATAATATCATGAGGATCTTTTATCTAGGCAAATGACATGAAACATAATGCTAAAATATATGAACTCAGAAAAAAATTTAAGTAAGAAATATAACAAAACAGAATTGAAAGCTACTTATCTAGAAAGCATGTAAAACCTCCTCGAATAGCAGGGGCCCTCTGCTACCAATTTGGTATTAATACTTTAGCTCCTTAAGGTTGTATTCAGAACAACATAAAAGGACTAATCTTCTTTATTAAAACAGAGTATTCACTGCAAATCCGAACTGTACTGTACTTTTTCTGAACTATCTTTTTGGTCTTCTACAACCAATATTTAAAGGGAAATTACATAACTGATTATGATATATACCTGCTATAGGTGGATAATTCGAATTAGACTTGAAATAGGACTATTGGACTCTTGATAATTCGAATTTAGACTTGTAATAGGACTGTTGGACTCAAATCAAGAGTCCTGCTACATTTGGATAACATAGTTTGACTCCACCTTTGACCATGAGTTTAGGCACGTTTTTATGTTGATCTGGATTGAGTGAGTAGGGTAGAATCCATGTAGGCATCATTATAGAAACACCCATGTGGCCCAATCCTCCAACTGACACCTGGAAAATATTCAACCACTAAAACAGCTACGGAATGCTTGACTAGCTACAGAATGACTGTATTCTGTAGCTAAACTATTCAAAAATCATTAAGACAACAAAAATCATGAAAGTACAATAAGTTAATCATTGTATGCAAACTTTAAGAAATCTTAATCATTCTCATTGGTTTTTAGGTTTAGAAATTATAAAGGAATGATGAAATGAAGTGAAGTTTGGCAAAAGAGAAGACAATTTCAGGGCTCAACATACCCCCACTGCAAAACTCTTGCATGTCCTCATGCAATTTCATCAAAACTTTATTCCATTTGCACTGATACTTCTGCAAGAACATCTAGCCTCCTTTTTCTGCTTCTTCTGGTAGTCAATGCCATTCTGGGTTTCCTCATGATTGCTTTAAACCTCAAATTAATGAGTGCCATGTTCAATTTCTTGTTTCTTTTCTTTAACTTACTGTTTTCTTTATACAGTGTTTTCATTTGCTGAGAGAGAGTGTTTTTCATGCCATTCTTCAATTTGACCTACTCTCTTAAGATTTCATTTTCATTCTTGATATGTTTATTCAGTATCTCCAATTAATTATTGTCTCCTCTCAAAATTATATTGGAGGTTCTTGTGGATTGAGAGATCTTTCTCGATTTTCTGAGGCATTTTTTTTAGTGATTCCACATAGTCATAAATCTATTGTTGGGTTGGACCTATATCTGGGGTTCCTCTGTTAGGGTCTTCTTCATACTGGTGTAAAGAAGATCTATCAACTAGTGTTTGGATTGGATTTTCTTCCTCTTCAATGTTAATTACTCTTGTTTCCTTAATCCATGTCTTTTCACCATGCCTTTAAGCCTAGAGCTTCTCCTTAACTTAGTCATATTTTCATTTTTCTCCTCAGCACATTCACTTGTTAATTTCTCTTTTCTTTTAACCCTGATTTGTCTCTTGATATTTGTCAATTTTTCAGAGATTACTTCTTCACTATCTTCCTTTGTTGATGTATCAGGTTTGATTTCAACAGATTTATCAATTTTTCCCCTCCTACTTCTTACAGTTTCTTTTCTAGATAATGTTTCCTCTAGTTCTTCAAAATGGTTTCTTAGAAGAAATTCTTCCCAGTTATCTCCTACTTTCTTCAAATGGAACTCAATTAGTATTTTAATTAGGCCATGATGGTGCAGAGTAGTTTCTAGGAATTGGAGTCTTTTCTGAACATTAGAGGCCATCCTTTTCAAACTATTAAGCAGGAAGAAAGGTAGATTTATTTCATCATCTAAGAAATTCATCATCAGTCTGATATGATAGACATACAAGGTGTCAAATCTACCCTCACATGTTATGATTTTTTGTAAAATTAACAACATATTCCTCCATTTATTTTTCAGAGTTGTACTAGAAATACCCTTTCTAAACACTGAAATGTCCATACCTGGGTTCTTTAGCATTTGTTTCCAAGTTTCTTTATGGAACTCCTTGTTTTTAAACTAGGGTTCTCCCTGTCTTGCCAATTCTATGGCTTCAGCTATGAATGACTCTATGATGGTGAACATATATTCCCCAATTTCTATCTCTAATCCATTGAATGGCCTAGAAAATGATTTCGTGATTTCTTTGTGGAATCCATTGAACTTCTCCACAAAGTTAAGCCACCCAACCTACTGTAATAGCCCCTTAACCTGAGGGTATCCTTCTAAATACTTGATCCCAATTGGCTCTGTTCTTACAATTAGCCCCATTTATCCTTGGTACCTTGGCTTAGGTCTATTGCACTATCTCTGATCCTGTGCCTGAAGAAAGAGTAGTTGAGGAAGGTTGTTTGCCCTTAAAATGACTTCTATATTTCTGCTGATGAAACTGGCTGCAGAATGTAATGGCAGTGAGTGGATACGGATGAATGAACAAGGTAATGGTAAATGATGGAAATGATTGGGTTAAGAGTTTGATATGAAATGAAATATTGCGAAGAGATTTTATGATGATTTCAAAAATCATCAATAAATGATACAATCTAAGGATGTGACCTTATAGGTCACATCTAAGTTTTTGACTGTTTAATAATTCAATTAATGATAAACCGTTATGGAGAGGAAGGTAAGGGATTTGGTCGAGGAGCTTTTATGATAGGCAAGAATCAATTCGAATGATAGATTATCTTTAGGAAACATATGATTTAACTATATTATATCTTTCATGTTTTTCTATCAAAATAATTTTCAAAATTTACCTCAGAATTTTGACCTTGTTAATTTTTGTGCTTGATGTTGTTCCTTTGGTCCTCTTTTAGCATGTTGGTATTCAAAGCATAATCCTTCAATTTCCTATAATAATCATCTCTTTTTAGGTTGTACAATTGTGTCAGAAATGTTGAATAATATGTGGCTGCATCATGCAATCTGTAAAAAGAAATGAAGTACGGCTATGGAATATGGATGTGAAATGAAATGGAATGAAAGTGGAATATGACTTGTGAAATGGAATAAAACTATCCAGTGACATGGAGTGAAAGTGGAGTGAGATGGAGTGGAATTGTAAAATGAAATAAATTTTGCAATTTCTCTCAAATGGTACATCAGAATTCCCTGAAATTTTCTGAGGTTGTTGTTAGGACCCCATAATGTACCATTTTGACCATAAATTTTGCTATCATTCCACTCTTTTCTAGTCCATATTTAAAGCTTATACTATCACTTTCATCCATTCTTCCAAAGGTATATAACATTCTTCTCTTTACTATATGTTTAACTTGTTTTACATGTAATTTTACATTAATTTCATATTTAATCATTAATCGAAAATATTTAGTCGCTGAAACAATTTGAAGACTACAGTTAATTTATCATGAATTTTGGAACCGCGTTGTTGAAACCATTTGAAGACTAAAGTTAATTCATCATGGTTGTCTGAAGACCGCGTTGCTGAAACATTCAACATAGTACGCAAATCCCATTGCTAAAACAACCCGTGATTTGTGATTTTGAAGCAGTATTTCAGGCACAACAGCAACAGGAAAGATAAGTAAGGAATTTGTTACACTGGCCGTAACAACTGCACCTTGAAGCCAGTACTATCATAACCATTGTAACAACATTTTGCTATGGAAGAATAGAAAGGTCCTATTTCAGTATAGAAGATCAAATTGGATTAAAAATAGGATTTCTATAATGTAATCAATTGTAATAGATGTCTCCTCTTTAAAAAAGAGGAGACATCAGCATTAGAGACAATTAGAGACTATGGGAGGTTTATTTTGAACAGAGAAGGAACGTGAATCCCTTGTAATATGTTACTTTCGACAGATGAATAAAATATTGTTCTGAGCATTTCGTTTTAATTCCTTCTTCTGGGGAATCTTGTGAGAAGGAAAGGGCCCACCTTCTTCACAATATTCACCCATTTATTTCCGTAGTTTGTTAACAGTTCTTTTCATTTATGCCTTGTTAAACTCTGTTCGCTGAAATCATTTATGCAGTGTTGGAACTCTGTTATCTATTGTTGAACTTTGTTTCCATTACTTATTGCATTTTTTTCATACAATTCATTCCTAGGTAATTGTGGATTATTTTAATTGGTAATCTTGTTTACAGAATGAGTTTGTGAAAGCTTGGTAATCAGAAACAGGTGCTGAAGATTCCTACTTGGGGAATAGGGTCTTGTTCTCTATTATAGCACAATTGGTCTTTCCTTCTGCAGATTGGTTTCCCTTCCTAGATTGTTATCTTTTTAATGTAATCCAGGATTCTTTCAATAATTGTCTGCAATAGAAGGATTGTCTTTGTTGTAACTCAAGTAGACTTCATTTTGTTGAACAAGGTGTGAATAATGTAATTTTTACTACAACATTTCATTTCTTTTGAGATTGAGCATATACAGTGTGTGACTGCCTTTGAAATAAACAGATTTCCCTGGGTTGACAATTTATGTAGCACTTGAATTGTTTAAATTAATAAAAAATTAAAGTGACCAACAGTTGTTACCATTATTATTATGCATCTTCCGATAAAAAAATTTAGCCATTGGTTGTACAGATCTCCCGAAAAATGAGAAATGGCTATACGTGAAAGTGGCCAATTTATTGAATAATACATATTGGAATTTTCTTAAATTTTCTGTGTTTATTTACCCTACCTTAATTCATTTACCATAAAAATTTCAGGACCAACGGATGCACAGTTTGAAAGTTATGATAAAATCAATTTCTGCCCTATTTCACCCTTCATGCTGCCCAATGTTGCAAAAAAAAAATACGCCACGAACTCATTTTAAGGTCGAATTGAGTGATTCAAGAGGTAAACTGTGTACTTTTACCTTTTCTACAGCCACATGCTTTCAAATTTCGTTTTGATGAAGAAAAGGCGTTGTTGTGAAAAAATACTGAAATATGTCCTAATTTGTCCATAATGCTGAAAAATGAAAATATGCCTTAGAAGCCCATCAAAAATGTCCTTCAAAATTGCTTATTTTTTAATTTTGTTTGCATCTAAATCAATTTATCATATTCTAAGAAAACCCAGAAGCTCAAAATTTTTTATTTCTGCTCCAATCTCTTGCAATATTTGCGCCAAAACTGCCTCTGGAAAAAGTTGCAAAAACAAAAACAGACTGCTACAGCAATAGTTGCAGAAACTACCACTTTTCATAGTTGTTGTTGAATTGAAAAAAATATGAACATGTTGCTACAAGAAACTAATAAAATGTACTGCTGCAAGTTGTTGTTGATTCCATAAAACCATTAGTCTTCATCAAAGCCAAAATCCATGGTACAATTCTTACCATGTGAATGAAAGTGTCGAAGTTGAGCATGGGAAGAAATCATTGGATTACCGATCAATGACGAAAATCGTTAACCAATGCGAGACAAATCACCGATAATGTAAATTACTGTCAAGTTACCTGAGTGCATCTTGACAGGGACGAATGAATGTGTCGAAGTCGAGTCGCCTACAAGGTTTGACAATCAAGAGACATTGTTGTATTCCCATTGTTATCAACGAGGAGGCTTGCCATTGATGTATGCAAGCTCCAAGGCACTAGAAACAATCTCTGATCTTGATCCTAGATAAAGTGTTGAGGTTGATGAGACAAGATCTGTTGGAAGGTGGACCTTAATTAGGAATTCCACATCATCCAACTCAAGCATAGAACCAAAAATGATTTGAAGAACCATGAAGGATTGAAACCGTCATGAGATTGCAGAACTTATTGTGAACTTTGCTTGCTAGTTGCCTGGTTTTCAAGCAAAGCTCATGTCCAATTGTGCCAACAAGCTAGTTTTCACAATAGGACTTATTTTTCTCTTTAATTTTTCTTCTTCTTCTTTTTTTTAAATACATTTCCTACTCTACTTGAAAAATAAAATCTTGTTCAAGTATATGAATACTTCCAATGGAACCATGTATGTAACAATATTATAGATAAACTCATATGCAGGTTTGAAAGATACTCTTTGATATGTACCAGTATATGAGATGCCAACTGTCTTGATTTAGATGATGTCAGAAGATATTGAAGAATTGAGCATTGGGATTCGATGACTGACTTGAACCAAGATTCAATGTAATCTTGTCTTCCTTGTCTTTCCTCTATCATGAAATGCAAGTCTTCAGAGATGGGATCTTCATTCATAGAATCTAGTGATAGGCATGCATGAGACTTTTCAATCTATGGTTCCAATATCTTCTCTTTATCAATATACATCCATGATTCTTGGACCTTATCTGAGTCTTCTTCTTCTGGTTGTTGTTCTTCAATGATATCTAGTGAATCATTTTTCAATACCTCAAAATTGTAAGTTGATTGAGGTGTTTTATTTTTGGGGATATGAAATGGTTGTGCAGGTAGAGGAGTGGGAATGGATCTTTGGGGTGCTTGTGTGGATGGTAATGGGAAAGGTTGAACTGAGGTCAAATTAGGATGATATTGATGTTGTGGTGGAGGTGAATGGTATGGATAACATTGATGATGATATTGAGGATAGAGAGGGAAAGATTGAGGATATGGTGGATTTCCTTTGTAGGGCCTTTGCCAACTTTGTTGCCAAGATTGGTTTTGAGGTTGGGATTGAGATGGCCAAGGTTTCCAAGGTTGGCTTTGAGGCTGCGATTGAGATTCCCAAGGTTTCCAAGGTTGGTTTTGAGGTTGGGATTGAGATTCCCAAGGTTGCCAAGGCAAGGGTGTTTTCTAATTACCTTGAGATTGTTGTGCATAACCTTGAAACTATGCATAAGGATATTGCATCATATTGCGTTGATGAGGTTTCCATAGTCCTCTTGGAGCTACATAAAAAAGTTGTTCTTGTTCTTGATTTGCTCCATTATCCTTTTGGTAAACTGCCTTCAACCCTGGTAATCATGGGTAATCTTCAGTAGTATGCAATCCTGCACAAATTTTACACATTCTAATGTTATCAAGTGGACATTCATGCAAAGCATGTTTCTTTCTACATTTAGAGAAAAATATAAATGAAGCAACTTTTTGCTTGTTTTGCATTCTTAGCATGTCAGTTTGTTCATTTAAATTACCAAGAATGTTTACCAAATTGTTAGGTTTAGTTTGACTTACCAATCCTGATGCTGACTTACTTACTCTTGCCATAAATGGATCTTGAGGGGATCTTACACACTTTGCTTTTCCTCTTGATATGTTCTTACATATTTCACATATTTCTTGAAATGGAAATTAATAGACATCTCCTTTTCCCACCAGATTAATAAGATAAATCCATTCATCGTTTATAGCATTTAGTAGAAGAGTTTTTAATGCGTTTGATCCTAAATTATGCAATTTAGATCTTTTGATATTATAAGTAAATATCTCCACTAAATCTTCTAGGATTTCATCCTCTTTTTGGTTCATCTTAAAGACTTCATTTCTAAGGTCATGGTGCATGCAATAATCTTTATATTTTTCCAAAAATACTCTTTTCATATCATCCCATGTCCTTATAGAATTTGTTCCTAAATTCATGAACCATATAAGAGCTCTATCCTTCAATGTTGCTGGAAACAAATTCAATTTTTGAATGTGCAATGAGTAGCCATAAGATCTACAAATTATTTCAAATTCAAAAAGAAAGATTTCTGAGCCTTCTGATCTCATACCTTTGAATTTAGGAAGTACAGATGGATGGATGTTCTTCATTTGAACGTTGATATCAGTTTCTTGAATGGGAAATCCAAAAGGATCTTCCTCATTGTCATCATCTCCATCCATTTCTTCAACCTCCTTTGTCACATCTTCTTCTACTTGAAAAAATATGAATTCATGATGTGGATGTGTGGCTCTTACTGCACCACATGGTATAGTGGGTGTGGTAGGTGATTGAAGGTTTTTTTTTTTATGTAAGAAATAAGGAAACCTAGTTATACTTCCCTGGCAATGATGCCAAAATTTTTAGCCAATTCAGTGTCCTGAATTGATAGCATAAATTATTGACCAGGGCTAGTAAACTATTGAAGTGTAAATGCACTATATGTGCCTAAGTATCCCTCTTTCTTGCTTTGTTTCTTTTAGTGTTTTACTTATGTTTTTGGTTTTATGTTTGATTTCTAATATGTTACCTTATGCTAAGAAGATAGAACTAAATTTATGACAAAGAGAAAAAAAAGGAAAAGTTACTAAACGCACTAAAACAGGATTTGATTGCAAGAACTATTCTTAACTACAAAATGATAAAAACATAGAATCCTAATCCATGGATTGTACAAACTGCTCAATAAATATTCATGAAAATAGAAAGTAACTCAAAACACTATAACTTAATTTGATTCATTCAGTTAGAGATTTGTTGGAAAAGCTTGTGAAAAAGATTAGTTCTAATGCAATTAGGATCTCCTAGAATTGAAACAAATAGTAACTTAGAAATTTACAGAAGAATCTTATTCATTTGTTAGAGATTTATTGGAATAGCGTGAGAAAAAGATTAACTGTAATATAATAAGGATCTCCTATGAAATGCTGAAACAACTTATGACCTTACAACTAGATCTCATTCATGAGTTAGAGATTTGTTGGAAGAGTTTATTGAAAGAGATTAGGCATAATGTGATAAGGATCTTCTATAAAACAAACAGTTAGTAACCCACAGTATTACAACTAAGTCTTATTCATGATTTAGAGGTTTATTGGAATAGCTTGAGAAGAAGACTATTTGTAATAAGATGATGATCTTCTATCTAATTGCAGAACAGAAAATGCTAATAACTCAAAATAGTACAACCAAATCTCATTCATATAGTAGTGATATATTGGAAGAGATTGAGAAAGAGAATAGCTATAAGATAATGAGGATCTTCTTAATCTAAATGACAAAAACTGAAGTGCTAGTAACTCAGAATATTACAATTAAATCCCATTCATATAATAGAGATATATTGGAAAAGGTTGATAAAAATACTAACTGTAATATCATGAGGATATTTTCTCTAGGAAAATGACATGAAACATAATGTTAAAAGATATGAACTCAGAAAACTATCTAAGTAAGAAATATAACAAAATAGAATTGAAAGCTACTTATCTAGAAAGCATGTAAAACCTCCTCGAATAGTAGGGGCCCTCTGCTACCAATTCGGTATTAATCCTTTAGCTCCTTAAGGTTGTATTCAGAACAGCATCAAAGGACTGATCTTCTTTATTAAAACAGAGTATTCACTGCAAATCCGAACTGTAATGTACTTTTTTTGAACTTTCTTTTTGGTCTTCTACAACCAATATTTAAAGGGAAATTACATAACTGATTATGAGATATACTTGCTACAGGTGGCTAATTCGAATTAGAATTGTAATAGTATTGTTGGACTCTTGATAATTCAAATTTAGACTTGTAATAGGACTGTTGGACTCAAATCAAGAGTCCCACTGCATTTGGATAGCATAGTTTGACTCCACCTTTGACCATGAGTTTAGGCACGTTTTTATGTTGATCTGGATTGAGTGAGTAGGATAGAATCCATGTAAGCATCATTCTAGAAACAACCATGTGGCCCAATCCTCCAACTGACACATGGAACATATTCAACCACTAAAACAGCTACGGAACGCTTGACTGGCTACAAAATGACTGTATTCTAGAGCTAAACTGTTCAAAAATCATTAAGACAGAAAAACTCACAAAAGTACAATAAGTTAATCATTATATGCAACCTTTAAGCAATCTTAATCATTCTCATTGGTTTTTAGGTTTATGAAATGATAAAGGAATGATTAAATGAAGTGAAGTTTGGCAAAAGAGAAGACAATTTCAGGGCTCAACAGTTATAGTACAACTCACTGAAGAATTTGTTAAGGATAAAAATTTATTGATGACAAATCCAAGGAACAACTTGAAGACATAGGTTGGTGCTTACAATTTGGTAAGTTGATGTTCAGTTGGGGGGGATTGGTGTCTCATGTAGGTTGGTGGCTAAATTTCTTGAGATAATGTTTAGCTAGGGGAATGAAATCTCCTATAGGTTAGTGCCTATAAAATTTTTTTTAAGTTGGTGGTTACTTTGCACAAGAAAGTTTTAAAAATGTATACAAAGAAGTATTGTAAAAGAATTTCTTATGTAAGGATTTTTTTTCCATCATCCGACCACCCCCAAAATGTGTTCTTTAGAAATCATCTTATAATATGAATGTGAGAGTAGCACAACACTACAATATTGTAGAAGATATGACTCAAGTTCCTTCGATGAGGTTATCTTTGGAGGTCCTTCAGTCGTTCCCATCACAATCGAAGGCACTACTCTCCACTATTGAAGGGATTGATCCTACAGATTCTAATCTGATTAATTTCGATCTCGATAATCTCGTTCCTTGCCTCCCATCTCAGGTAGCTTTTATAATTCAATTTACTATTATGGGAAATAATATTCATCAGACTATCATTGATGAAGGCGCTTCAACCTGCATCATGTTTGCTGCATGTTGGAAAGCCATCGTCTCTCACCCTTTGAGTCTGTCCCCAAACACCTTAGAAGCTTTCGATGGTAGAGGTTCTTGGCTATACGGTATTCTCAAGGCATTGACCATCCTTTTGGAGGGGAAAATGGTAACCATGGAAGTTGAAGTGGTAGACGCCAACTTGAACTATAATATCCTTCTTGGAAGTAGTTGGACAAACGTTGTGGTTTGTGTGGTCCCCACCCTTTTTCATGCCCTTTGTTTCCCTCATAAAGGGAAGATAGTGACTGTAGATCAGTTGGATTTCTTCCCCTCGGATTCTTCAGCAGGAAACATTACATATGTTTGGAAGACCACTACTTCTTATGAGAACATCGAGTTGGGTTTGTTCAAAGGCTCAACCCTTATGGGATTTTTTATGATCCCACCTCTAAATATCGCCTCCGTTAATAGGATTTCGTCCAGTTAAGATCCATGGATTGTTACCGATATTGACCAAATTGAGAGTTTTTGTAACGTTATGCCTCTAAGCCCAGATGAGAAAATGTTTCAAAGTATTCTCACGGCTTCTGAGGATGCATCTAAAACCAACACTCATTTGGTTTCCTCTCTGGACACTTATGCGCAGTCTCCCTGGTTTATTTATTTGGACTCTGATGATCCCTTGAATGAGACTTTCCCCACCAATGAGTGTATCGTGGAGGTAATGTCTCTCAAAGAAACTCTGTGGGATGATGGACATCATCGTTCCTCGTTTCTCCTAATCCCAGGTGACATCTCTGCATTTCTGGAATCACATGCTTCACCAGTAACGACTAACCCACTTTAGAGTTTGAATTTGATTCATGAAGTGTTTTATGAAGGGAACATGGGAAATATCACTCCAACCATTTCGATCAACATCTCTGTCAAACCAGGGATTGTCGAGAATGTGCATCTTGTTCTCCTGATGAGATCAATATTTATACTGAGATTTTTCATGAATTTCGTGACGTCTTTGCATGGTCATACAAATAAATGTCTAGAATTGATCCGAGTAACATTGTGCAAAAATTCCCACCTATTCAAATTCGAAGCTTGTTCGTCAACGACTTCATCTTGTGCACCCGAGAAAGGTTGCTGCCATAAAGGGTGAAGTTGAAAAACTTCTAAAAGATAGTTTTATGTACCCTATACCATTAACAGATTGGGTCTCGAATATTTTTCCTGTCAATAATAAACAAGGTAAAATTTGGGTTTTCGTTGATTATCATTATATCAATCGATCATGTCCAAAGGAAAATTACCCCACTCCTTTTATTGACCAGATCATTGATGAATGTACCGGGAATAAGATTTTTCCCTTTATGGATGGTTTCTCTGGCTATAACTAGATTAACATTGCTCCATATGATCAAAAAATAAGTCCATTTATCTGTCCATGGTGGACATTTTCCTATAAAAAGCTCCCTTTTGGCTTGAAGAATGTCAGGGACACCTTCCAGCGAGCTATGTCATATGATTTTCATGACATCAAGCACATATTTCAGCCATATCTCGATGATCTTCCTACTCATTCTGTGAAAATTTGAGATCACCTAGAACACCTTAGAGATATCTTCCTTCACTGTCGACACTATAATATCAGGTTGAATACTCATAGGCGTGTCTTCTGCATCGAATACGGTTGGATCCTGGGTTTTGTGGTGTCCAAAGAAGGCATCCGCATCGATCCTCTTAAAGTTGAGGCAATCATCAATTTTCCTCCTCCCTCTTTTGTTCATCAACTGCAGAATTTGTAGGGGAAAGCCAATTTCCTCCGCTACTTCATACTGAATTACGCTGAGAATAGCTCGATCACTGCGTTATACTCAAAAATGTTATTTTTATAGTGACCACAACAAATCCATTATAAACTCACTAACTCTCCATTCAGAGCATATATATCCCATGCTACGGAAGAAACATTATGAGTACTATGACTATCGCCATCATCATAACCAATATATGATTGGAGGGATGTTGACATCTGTAAACCAAATGTAAACAATATTAATAGAAACCATAGGAAAATCCAAAGGGATCACACTGAAAACACACTCAACACACCTATATATAGTTTCTACACAGTGAAATATGCAAAAATGACTCAAGCATAGTATTTTTTAAGGTACAACCCATATCTAGGTTGTGCCAATGGAACTCCATCAAAATAAACAAGCTTGTAGGCCCCTTTAGAAAGAACATGTTTAACAATATATGGTCTTATCCACATTGTCTTAGCTTTATCGACCCTAATTTTTCAAAATATTGATTATATAACAAGACAAGGCCACCTTCTGAGAAGACACGATGCTTGAGACTCTTATCGTATCACGCCTTAATGTGTTTTTATGGGCCTCAATATCCATCGCAAGATCGCGCCAAGTTTCTTCTAAAGATGTAAAAGGCACTCTTCTTTTGCAGAAGTGGCAGGAAGGAGATCAATAGCAAGTTTCAAAGACTAAATTTCACATTCAATCAAAAGGATTTCTTCCATATCATATACCAACTAGAATGGTGTAACCAAAGTAGAATTCCGAACAGAAGTTCGATATGCCCACAAGATTGCATAAAATATTAGATTTAGTTCGCTTTATCAACCCCTATCATACGTTGAAGCATTGATTTCAAAAATTTATTTATGCAGTCAAATTTCCCATTCGACTGAGGGTAATAGGGAGTTGAACTCTCATGGGATAGTCCCAACTTAGTACTCAGTTTAGACATCATGTTGTTATGAAAATGTTTCCCATGATCTGTAACTATGGCTTGTGGTACATGAAACCTTGCAATAATATGATTGAAAAAGAAAAGAGCATTTGTTTCATTGATATTATTGTATTTAGGCATTGCCTTGACCCACTTGGTAAAATAGTCGACCACCACAATAATGTAGCCATGCCCCCAGACCGAGCGAGGGTTACATGTCATGAAATCAATGCCCCATTTCATGAAAGTTCCAATGAAAATAACGATGTGGAAAGGAGTGAGTGGGACACATGCTTTATGATCATATATCTAGAAGGCGTGATAGTTATGGACCACGAGGATGCAGTCGTGAAACATAGTAGGCCAAAATTAACCAACACACAAAATATTTTCTACAGTGGTGTAACTAGACAAATTTCCACCAGATGACATAGCATGGCATTCATTTAGGACTTTCTTGGAATCCTAATGAGGCACCTTAAAAAAATTGTATCTATACCACGACGATAAATGGTGTCACTAATTGTAATATAATTTTTATCCTGATATCGGATACGTCGTTGGTCAAAGAGAGAGGTATCAAACTAGAAAGTTGGGGTTTGGATATATATGATAATGTCTCCATACTACGAGTGGAATATAATCCTCAGATGTTGTTTCAACATAGATTATGGTAAGCTCACATATCAGCTCAGAAAAAACTAAGGATTTCTTCGACTTGGATTCAATAAACTCCAAATTGAAATCCTAGAGGATGAAAATCCATTTGGAGTATTTCCCCCCTAGAAATTAGCATGACAAGATGTATGTCAATGGGTTGCAGTCAGAAACGGACATAGTATTATGAAGCATGATATAGTGGTGAAACCTTCGGACAACTTGGAAAACTTCCAAAAATAACTTTTTGACATGAGTGTATTTTATCTCGGTATCATTCAAGTTATGACTCAAATAATAAATAGGATGTTCAATCCCTACATTGTCCTCTTGGACCAATACCCTAGTGATGGGAGTAGATGAAACTACGAGATAGAGGAAGTATTTGCATTGGTAATATATGGGATACAAAAGAATGCACGAATCAGAACATCTTTCAAAAGAATCAAACGCATTTTGGGTCGTCTCATCCCAATGGAAGGGAAACCCTTTCTTTAACAGGCGAGTAAATCCTTTGGTTAATTCAGTATAGCTGGGAATGAACCTCCATAGAAATTTAATCTCCCTAGTAGAGTTCCAATTTGTTTTACGATATTTATGATTGCGAACTAAACTATCTCCCCTAGACCAAGTTGATTGGTCTATAACAACATAACATAAAGAATATAGAGTTTCACTTAGAGAAATTGAGAGATGGAAAGAGACCTACTTGGAATTCGTCTCAAGATTTACTTCCATCTTGGATTGTAAGCTCAAATCCTAGCTCTAATTTCTATAATTAGAACCCACACATGCAATCAAAACAAGCCAAGGATTTACAACATATGTGTAGCATAATTAATTCAATTTATTCAATGAATCAGCGAGGCATTGAAATATATGAATGTAAACAGAACATATCACATATAGCAAAATAATATACTCTTTGTATTAAAATAAATAGGAAATATATTGCAAACAAAGATAGTTTTGATCTTGTAGAAATCTCCCCAAGTTGACTTGTCCTTCCTTATCACAAAGCACACCTCAATGTCAACCTAATACATGAATATGATGACTCGCTTAGATTCAAGACAACAAAATGAGGGCATGCTCAATCTCCAAAATCCAACCCTGATGTTGTGGATGGTAGTAAATATATAGGACAGTGTGGTAGTCTATGAATTATTATCCATTTACCAATCTAGGGTTGAGATCCAATTAATATTGGAGGATGAGCTCAAGGGATAAGAGGTGAGATATCCTAGGTAGGATCATATAGGATTTGAGCTTCTTATCCTAGTTAAATGGTTAAAACAACTCCTAGAATCTTTTGGAAGAGGAAGCTTCAGGATCCTTTTTAATTTTCTGGAACTTCTAATGATCATAGTCTTATGTATATATATGATAATGTCTCCATACCATGGGTCAGATGATAAATCAAGAACATCGACTTGTTTGGAATATAATCCTCGGATGTTATTTCAACATAGATTATGGTAAGCTCGCATATCAGCTTAGAAAAAATTAAGGATTTCTTCGACTTGGATTTAATAAACTCCAAATTGAAATCCTAGAGGATGAAAATCCATTTGGAGTATTTTCCACCTAGAAATTAGTGTGACAATATGTATGTTAATGGGTTGCAGTCAGAAACAACCATAGTCTTATGAAGCATGATATACTGGAAAAACCTTTGGACAACTATCAAAACTAACTTTTCGATGTGAGTGTATTTGATCTCGATATCATAAAAGTTCTGACTCAAATAATAAATAGGATATTCAATCCCTACATTGTCCTCTTGTACCAATACACTAGTGATGGGAGTAGTTTCAATGATGAGATAGAGGAAGTAATTGCATTGGTAATCTATGGGATACAACAAGGATGTACAAGTCCTAACATCTTTCAAGGCATCGACCGCCTTTTGGATCGTGTCATCCCAATGGAAGGGAAACAATTTCTTTAAAAATCGAGTAAATCCTTTGGTTAATTCATCATAGATGGGAATGAACATCCATAGAAAGTTAACCTCCCTAGTAGAGTTTCCAATTTGTTATACGAGATTTATGATTGTGGACAAAACTATCTCCCCTAGACCCAGTGGACTAGTCTAGAACGACATAAAGTAAAGAATATAGAGTTTCCCTTAGAGAAATTGAGAGATGGAAAGAAGCCTACTTGGAATTCATCTCAAGATTTACTTTCATCTTGGATTGTAAGCTCCAATCCTAGCTATGATTTCTATAATTAGAACCTGCACATGTAATCAAAACAATCCAAGTATTTACAACATATACATAGCATGATTCATTCACTTTGTTCAATGAATCAGTGAGGCATTGAAATATATGAATGTAAACATAACATATCACATATAGAAAAATTATGTACTCTTTGTATTAAAATAAATAGAAAAGATATTACAAACAAAGATAGTGTTGATCTTGTAAATATCTCCCCAATTTGACCTGTCCTTCCTTATCACAAATCACACCTCAATGTCACCCTAATGCATAAATACGATGACTCACTTATATTCAAGAAAACATCATGAGGGCATGCTCAATCTCCAAAATTCAACCCTGATGTTGTGGATTGTAGTAAATATATAGGAGAGTGTTATAGTTAAGGAATTCTTATCCATTTACCAATCTAGGGTTGAGATCCACTAAATATGGGAGGATGAGCTCAAGGGATAAGAGGTGAAATATCCTAGGTAGGATCATATATAATTTTAGCTTCTTATCCAAGGCAAATGGTTATAACAACTCCTAGAATATTTTTGAAGAGGAAGATTCGGGATCCTTTTTAATTTTCTGGAATTTCTAGAATCAACGCACCCCCAACAAGGGACAAGCTGCTGCTAATTTAAATATGATTCTTATTGAGAAAATATCAAAAAGGAACATTTAAGTACTATTATTATTATTATTGAAGAAATAAACCACCAAAAAACATGGAAATAGACAAATATCATGAAGATGGGAAAGCTCCCAAAAATTCTAAGACTCAAGCGGTCGACTCAACCATGCCCAGTGGACCCCTGGGACCTAGGGCTACATTATCATTTTTAATATCAAAAAATGAACACCACATTCACATGCATGCAGTTACCACATAACTTACCATCATTACGATAATATAAATATATATAAAGAAGTTTGGATCCACTCATTTCTCACAATTTGATTCTTAACCTTCTTGGGGGTGTGGCGCCGCACACTGTGCTGTCAAAGCCTCTGATCAGATATCACTGAGAGAGAATTCGCTCCCAAAAGAAAAAGAAAAGAATATGACGAGGAGAAGTGGTAGTGGAAGTATCATAAACATGCATGAAGTATAGTCCATTGTGAAAAAGGCCATGAAAGACAAAAACCTTCATGTGGAAGAAGGTTGGCCTATTATTTACGAATTTATCTTCAAACAACTAAGAACTTGATTGGAATAAAATTTCAACTTTCAGGTGACTTTGGAGGAGAGATGGGTTATTTACACTATTTTCTACTATCTGTGCACTGGTCAATCAATACTACATATAGAACAACTCTATAACAAATACGAGGATTCCATTAAAGAGTACATCACCAAAATGGTTTCCCAACTTTGAGGGAAGTGCAACTATAGACTGATCATGATGGTCAGTTAATGCTATTGACACAACTTTCCAAACGGTGGAAAATTTTCAAGGCGATGCGCCATTATATGGACTTTTTCTTCAAATTTTTAGATCGTTGGCAGGATCGTTATTATTCTCCAGTTAGAGAAGTCAGAATCATGTACTTTCGAGACCTAGTTTTTCGGGAAATGTGAATTAATATGAAGAATACAATGATTGTTCTTATTGATGAAGAGCGCCAAGGAGAAGGAGAGCCTGCAATAAATGAGACTGAGACTCTTTTTTTGAAGGATGTTATCACCATTTTTGTGGAGTTTGACATAGATTGGGCATCCAGATTCTCCTATTGTGTAATGGGTTAGAAGGAATCTGATGTGGACTACCTTTGGGGTCCACACATCCAAGCGAATAACCCATAGGTCGAATATTGGAAGGAAAGATTAATGTAAATGAGAGTGAAATGGTTTCTACCCAACTAGGTTGAAGGTTGGGGGTGGGGAAACTGGGAGATTGGGATATGTGTTACCTAGTGGATGCATCGTTATTAAGCCAACTTAAATATGTTGAAGGTCAAGGTTTAGATGGTCGAGACAAAATCAAGTTACAAACCCTAGAATGGATTGACCCTGACTAGGTCAGAGGTCGAAAGATTAGGAGTGAGGAAGTCAGGTCTCAAATCCAAGGATGGTCTGACCCTGAATAGGTTGGGAGGTTGGGGGCTAGGATGTGAAATGGCACTGAGAGGTAGAGAGATGTGTTCATCCTGACCATAAGCTCATTTTTTGGTTGGATAACTTGTGGTGAACCATCGTGTGGTAGTAGGCGATTGACAACCTCCATACCCAATGTGTGAGTAAGGTAAAGAATGAATTATGAAGGAATTAATGGAAAAGAGAGAAAAATAAATAAATTGAGGGTTTGGACCTCCTAATCCTATTTCCATGACCAGACAATGGGGACCATATTCATTGGTAACTATTCTCTTACCTAGGTAAAATAAGGGGTATGTTACACAAGGGTTTTTAAAGAGGTGAAAATGGCATAACAGGTTGTAGAGTTATAGAGGGCATAACTTTTTGCCCAATATCAGAATGATGAAAATGAATAGTCAATAGGAGTATATTAATGAGGAGAATATTTTGAAAAACCCATAATTTAAGATAGGATGATATTTATGAAGAAAAATCTTATAAGAATCTATAGCCATTGGAAAATAAGGAATCTAATTAAAAATTCTAAAGTGCATAAATTTTAGCCCAGAAAACAGAATTTGGTAAGTGAATATTCAATAGAAAGCTATTGACTAGAAAAGCATGTTTTTGAACCTAAGATTGGAATATGGACAATAATTTTGAGGAAGATGTCTTGGAAATGTATAGGCTATAACAGGGTCCTAGTAGTTAGCAGTGACAAGGGCTTGTATAGGAAAGGAACTTGATAAAATGGCTGCTAGTATAACATGGTAGTAGATATAGGTACAACCATAATGGTAGGAGTTGTATGAGATACAAGTGGCTGATAGAATAGGCATAATCAGAAAAACCATGAAACAACACAATTATGTTGTGGACTCCATGTTAAGAATGAAACTGATTAGTAGAATCATTCTAAACATTTTTGTTGTTGTTTTTCTTAAGATATTAAATGTGATGTATAATTTTATGTGTTTTATGTGCACATATTTGTGTGATGTATAACCATATGTGTGATGGTTGCATGTTGTGTGACAGTGATATGTTGAAGTGTTTATTGTAGAAATTTATTAATACTGATGTATTATCGGATTCTCCTGATCTAATAATATTTATCTTCTTGCTAAATACATAATCCTTCTAGTGTTAAACTTGTGGAAATTTAAAACTCAATTGCAAACACATGTGAATAAATTCAATCGCACATAGCACAGTTGTTTAACGGGAAAGCTTAAAGCTAAAAACCCCAACTATCATATATTATGTATATCAATGGAATCATGTAATAATCTCATACAAAGCTTAGTACATCAAGCTCTCAGTACAATCAACAATCATTACACACTATCATGCAGAAATTTGCATCTCTATGCACCTATTTCTTGCCTCCTAACAACCTACCTCCACTGCGTAATCCCTGTTGAGGAAGACCCCTAAATGAATTTGAATTGGCCTTGCCTTGACTGCACAATCCTCATTGGCAACTCCAATGTGTGTCAGATGTATTTAATGCATCACTAGAGCCATAACGGATAGTCCATCTCACCCTTTCACCTATCTCTCCCCTGGGTCTCCATTGGAACTGACATGCACTATAGTTAACTATTGTTTCTGTTCAATTGTTAGTGAGTTATTAGTTGTGAATTAATTAAATAATTAATTCACTTAACTCTCACTAATGTATCTTTCAGTTAGACTAGATACAACTAGCTCAACTAAGTTTAACTCACTTAACTGAGTTAAACTAAATAACAACTCCATAAACTACTCTTCCAACTCTTTCATAACTTTTCCACTTCAATTCTAACTGAGTCCTCAATGCATGAGCCACCAATAAACCCTAGGAATTGCATAATTCCTTTAGCCCACTGATTTTCCAAATCTGTTCATTGAAATAAATTGCTCCAAGAGAATAAGTTGATGTTTATTATCGAATTGTTATTAAGAGTTAATAATAATCGACATGCATCTATTTTTTGATCGACGATCTATAAATAGAATTTGCCCAATATTCTAAAAATATAATTTCATCTATTTTCGACATTTGACTAACCATCTATAAATAGCATCCTGCAACTTATAGAAAATGCTCACCATGTCTAAAAATAGACATACACCTCAAAATATCCTGTGGGCCCCACTTAGTGAAGGTGATTACTTTTCACTAAGCTCATCATCTTGTTGAATCTCAACAATCCCTCTCAACAAGATAGGGATTATCCTTCACCCCAATCCTGCCTCTATGGTGTTTTAATTTTCTCCTGCCGAGTGGCTTTGTCAAATTGTCTACATCTTGATCTTCCGTAAAAATGTACTGAAGCAACATGATCTTCCACTGCACATAGTATTTGATATGATGATACCGGATATAAATATTTTTAGATCTATCATGAAACACAGGATTAATCGAGAGTTTAATGCAACTCTGATTATCACAATGTATCACTATAGGATCTAAATGTGAACCGAACAAACCGACAAGGATCTTCCTCATCCAGATAGCTTCACATGCAACTTGAATTGCTGCCATGTATTCTGCTTCTGTTGAACTAAGTGCCACATATCTTTGTTTCATGTTTTACCAAGAAAATGTTGTAGATCCGACACTGAAAACCGCTCCTGATGTGCTATTTCTGTTCGTTGGGCTGCCTGCCCAATCTGCATCCATGAAGCCATGCAACTTCACCTCATCCGTCTGTCTGTACCATAATCCATACTCAGATGTGCCCCTGAGATACCTAAGGACATACTTGCCTTCCTTCCAAAAGAGCTTGGTAGGTTTAACCATCGCTTGTGAAAGTTGGTTCACTGCGTAGAATATGTCTAGTCTTGTATTAACTAAATACATGAGCGAACCCACCAACTGTCAATAAACAATGGTATCCACTACCTCTGCCAATGTAGCATCCTCTTTCCTCCAATTTCCTAGAAGAGGAGTATCCATGGGCTTGCAGTCCTCCATGTAAAACTTACCAAGTACCTCCCGAGCATACTTTCCTTGAGACACAAATAGTTCACCTTCTCGCTGCCATATTTCCAATCGAACGAAATAATGAAGGAGGCCCAAATCCTTCATCTCGAACTCCTTTGCAAGATCTACCTTGCATGAGTATATCAACTGCTCATCACTCGTTAGTATTAAATCATCAACATAAAGAACAATGATTAAAATCTTACCCTCCACCACAATTTGGTACAGGTTTACATCCACCTCACTCTTGGTTAATCCAAGTCTAGTGAAGTAGTTGTCAATCCATGTGTACCAAGCACGTGGTGCTTGCTTCAGCCATACACTCTATTTTGAGTCTGCACACATGCGACTCGTTGCTAAAGATCTCAAATCCTTCTGGCTTCTCAATGTACACCTCTTCCTCAATGATCCCATTAAGGAACGTAGTCTTCGCATCCATATGATGAATGTGCCAACCCATCTGTGCTGAGAGAGAAAGGATGGTACTTATGGAAGAATACCATAAGACAGGTGAAAAGGTTTCTTCATAATCAATCCCTTCGATCTGTGAGAAGCCCCGGGCAACAAATATTTCCTTATACTTCTAGACGCTCCCATCGACAGCTTGCTTTACCTTGTAGATCCATTTCAAATCTACCACTGATTTACCCACCAGCCTTGGAATAATCTCCCAAGCACTGTTTCTGACAATGGAGTCATACTCCTCCACCATGGCATCTACCCATGTGGGCTCCTGCGCTGCTTCTTCAAAAGAAGATGGCTTTGTCACGACACACTTTCTCATAAGAGCCATGTATCCAGTAAATCGGTCAGGTGACTATCTATGTCTGCGCTGTGATGTAGGGACTTCTACATTCTCTGCCACATCAAGATTTAGTCTCTCACCTTCTCTGATATTCTTTCTGCATGTTCTAATGTTTGGTTCTGAATGAGTGGACTCCTCCACTCCATGAATCTCCTCCTATGGATAATCCAAATCTATAGGTTCATCTTTCAGAACAAGAAGTTCCTCCTCTGCATGTAAGTGTAACTCCCTCTCAAGCGACAACTTCATGGCTTTCACCTCATTGATTTTTATATCCCGTCGCACCACAGTCATTCAACTGTTTGGAAAATAGACACAATAATTATGGGGTGTTTCTGTGTACCCCACAAATATCCCAACTTCTGTAGTCAGCTCCAGCTTCTTCATGGCGTCCTTTGTCACATGAATGTAAACAGATGAGCCAAAAATCTTCAAATGAGAAATATTAGGCTTCTTATCAGTAAAATATTCTTCAGGTTTACTCATACCAAGTATTCTATGAGGACAACTATTTTGCACATAAACCACAGTGTTGCATGCTTCCGCCCACAAGTGCATCAGTAGGCCCTGGTCATGCAGCATAGCTCGTGCAGCACTCACGGTCGTTCTATTCTTCCTCTCCATGACCCCATTTTGTTGTGGGTTATGAGGCACTATGAGTTCTCTTCGAATTCTTTCTTTGCTATAGAAGTCTTTGAATTCGTTCGAGATATATTCACCACCATTATCGCTCCGTAGAGCCTTCACTTGCTTCCTCGACTCCTTTTCCACCAATGATTTAAACTCACATAACTTTGAGAATTTCTCTCTCTTCTTCTGCATGAAGAAGATCCAGTATCTACGATAATAGTCATCAACAAATATAACATAATACCTATGTTTTTCTATTGAAGAAACCGAGAAAGGTCCACACACGTTTGTGTGAATTCTCTCTAGGATCACTGAAGCACGGTTCTCCTTCTCATGAAAGGTGGTCTTCACAAACTTAACCATAGTACATCCCTTGCACTGATCTGACTGTGCAGGAGTGCCTTTGGGAATTCCAATATAAATATGCTGCAAAATCTTCAAGGCGCCATGGTGAAGATGGCCAAACCTCCTGTGCCATAATTCACCCTCATCTCGGCTCACCACTTCTTCTGCTTTTCCCATCATTGCAGTGTAGCCATCTACCTTCAGCTTGTAGAGATTCTTAACTCGAATCCCTATCCTCTTGGTTTGACCCATTGTTTTATGTCGCAGGAAATTTTTTCCCTTGCTGAAAACAACGTCATAACCTCTGTCTTCCAACATTGCGACCGAGACCAATTTCTTCTTCAGACTTGGAACATGCATAACATATTTCAACAGAAATGGATTACCTGACTCCCTCTCAAATTTAATGGTTCCAATGCTATTCACACTATATCTGCCATCGTTTCCCATCTCTATATGCATTTGGAGGTCTTTCTCCTCCAAGTCACTAGAAAACTCCTTGTCTCCCGTCATATGGAAAGACTCACCACTATCTAGATACCACACTGATCCCATTGAGCTTGAAACCAAGCATGCAATCAAAGAGAAATAAATTTCAAATTGCGGGGCTAAGGCCTCTCCAGCTACAACTCCAACAAACTTCTTGTTCTTCTTTTTCTATGGGTAGATAGTGGCGAGATGCCCATGTTTGTGATAGTGAAAACACTTCATTTTGGACAAATCCAGCTTCTTGCCTTTAGCCTCGAATTTTGGATGGGATTTCTTCCCCTTTCCTTTCCTTGCTTTGGTATCAAAAGTGAAATTCTCTTCTTCATCATTCTTTTATGAAGAGTCATCCCTAGTACTTCGACTTATCTCCTCCTGCACAAGATCTGACCAAAGTCGCTCCCAACCCGACAGTTTCTCCTGTCCATTGACAGAGTCTTCGTAGCTATTCCAACTCTTCAGAAGCCCAAGGAGAGCCAAGCTCACCAAGTGATAATCATCAACAGTAATACCCACACTTCCCAATTCATCCCTACAATGTACAAACTCCGTGATATATTTTGGAATATTGTCACCCTTCTCCATTTTTATTTTTCTGAGCTTTTCTTTCAGCGCCAACTTCCTCTGGTCACTGCTACTTTGGAAAAGTTCTGTCAAAGCCTTCCACATTGCAAATGGAGTGGATTTCCCATGAAATCTTGACACAATATGGTCCTTCACACCTTCCAATAGAATTATTCTTGTCTTTGCTACCTTCTTTTTCCATGTGTCAAGTCCTGTAGCATCGCTAGAAGCAGGCTTAGGAACATCGCTATCGATGAACTCCTTCAGCCCATTATCTTCAAGCACTTCCTCCATCCTTTCCTTCCAGGCTATGTAATTCGAGCTACCCTCAAGTACATACTCCAATTGCAACCCATTGAAAGACATTTCAATGAATATTCAACTGTCGTACCAAGAAATTTCTGCAGCAAATTCGAATTGTCCACAAGCACAAAAATCAGCAATTATTCACAACTGCAATCCAGTGATCAATACTACTCTGATACCATGTAGAAATTTATTAATACTGATGTATTACCAGATTCTCCTGACCTAAAAATATTTATCTTCTTGCTAAATACAAAATCCTTCCACTGTTAAACTTGTGGAAATTTAAAACTCAATTGAAAACACATGTGAATAAATTCAATCACACATAACACAGTTATTTAACAGGAAAGATTAAAGCTAAAAACCCCAACTATAATATATTATGTATATCAATGGAATCATTTAATAATCTCATACAAAGCTTAGTACACCAAGCTCTCAGTACAATCAACAATCATTACACATTGTCATGCAAAAATTTGCATCTCTATGCACCAATTTCTTGCCTCCTAACAACCTGCCTCCACTATGCAATCCCTGCTGAAGAAGACCCCTAAATGAATTCGAACTGGCCTTAAATTGACTGTGAAATCCTCATTGGTAACTATAATTTGTGTTAGATGAATTGAACGCATCACTATAGTCACAACGGATAGTCCATATCACCCTTTCACCTATCTCTCCACTGGGTCTCCACTGGAATTGACATGCACTATAGTTAACTACTCTTTATGTTCAGTTGTTAGTGAGTTATTAGTTGTGAATTAATTAAATAATTCATTCACTTAACTCTCACTAGTGTATCTTTCAGTTAGACTAGATACAACTAGCTCAACTGAGTTAAAATAAATAACAACTCCATAAACTAATCTTCCAACTTTGTCATAACTTTGCCACTCAGTTCTAACTGAGTCCAACATGCATGAGCCACCAATAAACCCTAGGAATTGCGTAATTCCTTCAGCCCATTAATTTTCCAAATCTGTTCACTGAAATAAAGTGCTCCAAGAGAATAAGTTGATGTTTATTGTCGGATTATTATTAAGAGCTAATAATAATCGACATGCATCTATTTTTAGATCGACGATCTATAAATAGACTTCGCCCAATATTCTAAAAATAGAATTTCATCTATTTTCCATATTTGACCAACCATCTACCAATAGCATCCTGCAACTTATAGAATATACTCACCATGTCTAAAAATAGACATACACCTAAAAATAGCCTACGGGCCCGACTTAGTGAAGGTGCTTACTTTTCACTAAGCTCGTCATCTTGTTGAATCTAAAAATTTATGTGAAACCTCATATAGAAGCTAATCATGGTTGTTGTGTTTTTTATGATGCAGTCACCATGAAAAAAACCTTACGGAGGATAAGGCCTTATGGGACTGTATTCCTTTTTCATACGAAAGCCTTGGAAAGATGGATCACCTGAGGGATTTTTAATCCGTGAAGGGGATGTTTGAGCATGGAAGAGAATGTATAACAAGGAAGATATGATTCCATTGAGATTAAATAAGGGGTACTTGGAAGCCCCATAAAAGTAGTAGGATGGAGGTTGTTGAGGTTTCCTACCCTGGCTGATGGAGGGTACTGAGTAAGTACCTGGTGATGAGCAAGTAGAATCCCATGAAGTCAACATTATATCTACTTCATAGATACGTATCAATTCAGTTAGCTTATATTATTATTTTTTGTTATGAATATGTGAATTAAAAGTTGAATTTATTAAGAATGGAATAATTATGAATAGGCTATTGATTTTATGGGCATGGTTAATTTGTAATCAACTGTCATAAATTCATGGTATGATTTTGATAAATATAACATTGAGAATGTTGTCTAATTCTTTGAAGTAGAAGGTAGAGACCACGGAAAGTAATGTAGCTATGCAATAACCAAGGTAAAAAATTTGAAAAGCAACACATTTGGCTTAGAATAGGTTATAAAACAAGTTTATAAGCATATGCTTATTACATATATATGATAGATACATGAAAAATTAAAATGGCTAAGTTGTCACCAGTGGGTGACTAGGTTACAATTGGCTATGATAAGCTATAATTGGTCCATAATATGTTGCCACAGGGATGGTGACGTGCTAGGACAAATTTGTAACAAAATATTGTATAGGTTTTGTTACAAGGAGACAACTGTTGTAACCAAATACAAGGGAGTATAACCAGGATACAGGTTGGTGACATATTATAGCAGGTGAACTGGTCACAAGCAGGTGACAAGCCCCTTGCAGTGAATTGGATACAGATAGGTGAAAAATATACTATGGGATAAAACAAAGTGATACAGGTAGGTTGGTCACAGTTGGTGATATATTTATAACAGGTTATACAAGATTATGAAAGGTTCTATCACATGATGGTAACTAGTATGTCACATGTCATGATAGGATTAACATAAATTTTGACGGGTCATGGTAAGTGTATAATAACAATGTGACTAGGTTATAACAGGTGGAATAATAGGTTACAAAAAATTGTAACATGATTACAATAAGTTTGGGATGTATATTTAGCAAGACTTTAATCACTGAAGGTGTGGGCTTTAAATTGTGTACAATGGTTATCTGAGAACAAACAATGATTGGTATCATGTGCCCTAATAAAGGTATTGTATTGAGATTGTAATAATGAAATGGGGAGTTCGGTTTTCGTACACTTCTAGGTTAATATACATGTTCAGTTAACCATGATATAATTTGTATAGTAACACAATTTTTTTATGAAAAATGCACATGGGTGGAGGATGGTTTATGAAAATAGTCAAGGACAGACTTAAGGTATTTAATTATTGAAAATGCTAGAGATTAATCATGGCTAGGATAGACATGTGTGGGTATGCATATTGGAAGTATGTAATTTGTGTATGCATATGGGGTATGGAGCATGTGTATATTATTGCATGTTGATCGAAAATATAGAAGGATAAGAGAGTTTTTTCCATGACTTGTGAAAAAGGGAATAAAACTTAGGGCTTTACCCAAGTTGATTATATAACAAATGTAAATATATGTTGCTAGTATTTTCCTTAGTAGGTCATGTAACAACAATGATACAGTGAAATTAATATTTATGTATGGCTATTTCATCCTTTAATATTAAGTAGGCTAACAACTTAACAATTTGTCAGGTTGCAGATGATATGGTTGTTTATTATTAAGTAGGCTAATATCTTAACAACTTTTTCAATTGAATAGGTTGATAGTTATTTAAAATATAGAAAAATAAACAAGAATAATGGTAGCTTGAGATGCAACCAAAGTAAGGAATGTTATTTTTTCATTTAGGAATTGTATACAACAACAAAAATTAGTGAGACTGAAGGGGGGATGTATGCAGCAATTAAATGTGGAAATTATAGGCAGGGATGGTATACGATATTGGAATGCAGGAATAGTGCTTCATTTTTAAGGCATAAGAATTCCATCATGACATGAGTATTTTCATAGTTGTTATTTTGTCTGAAACCTGTAAATTCTTGTTTGGCTAAATGAATGATTGCGTGCATATATATATATATATATATATATATATATATATATATATATATATATATATATATATATATATATATATATATATATATATATATATATATATATAGTATCACTTTAGAAGAGCAACAACAACCACATGCACGCAATCATTCATTTAGCCAAACACGAATTTACAGGTTTCAAACAGTACACACACACACACATATATATATATACACACACATACACACACACACACACATATATATGTATATATATAGATGTATGTGTATATATATATATATAGATGAATTAAAATTAATTTTGTTCTTATGTTAATTCCAATTTTAATGTCCTCTAGGTGTGATGAATATGTTTATGAGCTTGCACGCTTGTCAAGATGCGGCAAGGACCTTCACATATTGTTGATGTGTAGATGGCATTGGACGTGTCGAGGATGCCTCTAGATGAAGTGATGCATGCGGACACTAGTTTTAGATTATAGATACATTATCCACAAAGGACAATGCATAAATAAGGGGGGGGGGTGTAATACCCCTACTTAATTATAATGTTGTAATTAATGCATGGTGAAATTTATGCTAGTGATATGGATGCATTTGGATAATAGGATGGTGAGCTAGAATTATATTATGTGTCATGTGTTCCCATTAACAGGTGTTAAACCTACTTTACTGCTAGTGTACTTGGATATGTACACCTTTAAAGGTTGTGAGACTAGAGAGCCCATAATTTTAATTAAGATGTAATTAAATATTTAATATTAATAAATTAAGGCTAGCAATGGATCCCACTCCATGGAAAGAGTATGGAAGTGCAACTCAAGGGATAAGGAAAAAACTGAGTGTTTTTGGTGAAAAATGCATCATAATGTTCCAGCCCATGTGGCTTTGGAGGGTGTCGCATGGTGAAGTAAAGACATGTTGTTATAAAATAACTATAGGTTCCTATGATAAGATATTTAGTTGATCAAGTATTCAGTTTGGGTGGCTAAGGAGTAAGGGAATCTTAGGGTGGGCTCTAGAACTATTTGAGTAGTACGTGAGTCCTGAGTGGAATATAGAAGTGACTGATGTGTGGTTATTTAGTTAACCGGATTGAATGGTTGCATCCTAATTTTAGAAATTGGTTCTTTGGTGATCCCTAATGGCTCCAGGAGCTTGGTGACCCTGATTATGGCTTGGTGGCTATGGATTTCTGATGGGGAACTCAATTTAGAGATATTCAATTAGTTCTAGTTTGGGCTCTGGAACTGGTTGTGGAATTATTATGGTTTTGTTTATTTGTCACTTGGACACATGAAAAATAGTAAAGCTCTTGGAGCTACAAGATGATATTGTTATGGCTAACCATAATTCACCATGGAAAGTGGACACCGCCAAGGGACCCAGGTTGTGCCACTTGGGTGTCAGTGACAAAGACATGAGCCTATGGCTAGAGACTTAGGTTTTTTGGGTTGGTTTGATGCCTAAGGTTTTTTTTTGGTTTGACATTTGTTTCCTACAGAGTTACAGTCCCAAATCAGGGGTGGAAGGTGGTTGAGATTATGAACTTCATGGTCTATGGGTAGGTGGAATGTGGAGGGATCACAGTCAATAATATTTTATGCAGAAAAATATTTACTATGGTTTGTTTAATTATTGTTTTTATGCTAAAACCCTAGTATCAAGGTTCTAGCTAATTTTATTATAGCTAAAATTTATTTTTGTTGCATTATTTAATTACATTTATACATGATGTATAATACTTGCATGACATGTAACATTTCATTTCATTATAATTATATTTTCCAGGGATCGGATAAAAATTATGGCACATTTGGGTATATACTCTTCTTTGGTTAATTTAATTATGTTTAAGTAGCACTAGTTGAGTGATTTTGCCTGATTGGGAGTTGGGGACATTAAATTTCTTCTCATCACTCCTCTTCAACATTACCTTATAACCAATGATAAAAGAGTAAAGTCTGAATGCATATAATTCTTCAACATTGAGTGATGGCACCAGTATTAATATATAAGCCCATCGGAATTTAATTTATGAAGGCTTATCCAAAGTGTAGAAGGAGATTTGAAAAATTCAATTGATTGAATTTTTCTAGAGAAGTTTCAAGGATATGATATAGAAGTAACTAGAGAATTCATGGGAGTATTTTACTTATTTGAATCAAAGATTGGATATGTGTGGCTTAGGGTCACACAATATTTCCTAACATAGGCGACAAAATTACCCAAAAATGGTCAAAATTGGTTCAAGAATCAAAATATCAAAGGGGACACATGGAAGAATTTTATCGTAAAGTTCCTTGAGATGGCTATGAATTAGCATAAGTTGTATATACATGCATCTGCATCAAAGAAAAATTGGAGAGACATTCTATTTTTTCTTCAGAAATATGTTATCTATGTGGTAAATTATGGATTGGCACACTTTTATTATGTTTGTCTCTTAATGCATATTCAAAAATTCCATGAAATATATCTATTGTATTATCTCCTCAATACTCCTAAAAATTTTCCCTTTAACGTCCATTGTAACTCAAGGAACATAGATAAAAGTATGTATCATTTTGAAATGTTAAGAATTTTGATTGAGGATTATTTATGTGAGTTATGGGATAATTGGGACTCATTACTTGTAATAAATTTCTTCAAAGAAGTCCCCAGGACTTCTCAAGAAGCAAAGGTTCAAAGAAAAAAGAATAAATGAACTAGGGATCTGTTTTTGGAGATGGAAATTTCAAACCCTACGTTTTTAGTTCCTGAGACTATGGTTTCTAAGCCCACAGTTTCTAATAAGAAGGGAAAAAAATAAAAATGATTTAAGCCTAAAAATACATGAAGCTAAGCCACAATAAAAAAAATAGAAGAAGAAAGTAGGGAAATTGGAGAAGAAAAGTGTAAAGGGGGAAAATAAAAATAAAACCCTTGTAGAGAAACCCCAACATATTAAAACTAAAAAGGCCATAGAAGAGGAAATTATAGTAAATAAGGTTCCATAATTCATGGATGAACCTCAAATAACTATGCCCAATGTGACTAATAAATTGAGGGAGAAAGATAATAACAAAGTGATTGAAGTTGATGAGTATGATGGAGAAAATAATAGCCCACCAAGAAATGACTCTTCAAAAGAAAATAGGAAGAGACCAAAAGTATCTGAGTCATTTTATCCACATTCTGAGAGCCAAGACATAATAGTCCTTAAATTTATGAAGCACAACAAAAGGTTTATGAATATATTGATGCTCTTGAAAAAGGCATACAATTTAATTAGGCACCATCTTCTTTCTATAGTCCATTGCCATTTCCTTCTTATAGTCCACCATTGGACTTCCATGAAGGAAAATTATACAATAGATAATATGAAAGAAATCAAACAACTAGAAGTTTTGAAATAACACATTAAAAATGAAAATGAAGTTTTGAAAACCCAGAATGAGAAAATTTTGAAAATAATCCAATTCTAGTATGATAATAATTTGAAGTTGAAGAAATCCAATAAAAATATTCAAGAAAAAATAAAAATTTAAATGCATGGATCCTGTTGAGGAAGCCAAAATGGTCTATTGCAATGATAAAATAGAAATATTCAAGTAGTAACTTGGATATCCTAATCCAAGAAATAGAGACCATAATCTAACAACAGAAGAACTTTAAACATTTTGCAATTTTGTAAGTGCATGAGGAAATGAAAAATCCTCAGTCGGGGGAATGTAAAATCCTAAAAGTGGAATATTTTTTTCATTTTATTATCATTAGTTCTAATTATTTTATTCCTAGAAGCCTATCGTACCCATCATTCCATATTACAGTGCTATCATTTTGGTATAGAATCATATTTGAGCTACAAAGGGTATCAATTCGAGAAATCCAAGGTAAACACTTACATTTTTCTATAGTTGTATACATTTCTTTGTAAAATTAGTTTTAATTGTTGTAGCTATAGAAACTCACACATTTTTTAATTGGTCCTTAATTCTATAACCAAGTCACAAGTTCATATGGTTGCAAACATGGTTCAACAAAAGTGCGGGTTAGAGGAGATGACAAAAGGAAAACTTAAGCTCTTCCACCTATTTAATTAATCCAACACCTACCACATCGACAGAGGAGTGAGGTCAACATTACAATCAAATAATAGTTGAATTTCAAAGCAGAGGCAGAGCACGTGAATTCAAATGGAAATGTTGGTGCCAGCTATGGATCAAAATCTATAAAGATATTAAGATTTCGTACGATAAATTCATTGTACAACCATGAATTTATCACACATATTCAACACTCCATCTCATAATATACACAAAATGTGGCATTTTTATTTTGTTTTAAAAGCATGGATTAAAACTTTAAACAAACTCTATCTTAAGGTTGTATAAATATCTATAGCTCTAATAATGAGAAACAAAAATATGGCTATTGGAAACACATTTAATATAATTTTTGGTGTTTTCATACTTTTTGTGGTGTGTTTTACTGTGTGAATAATTATATAATCGTGGCTATAACAGTTTAAGAGTTCATTGGTTCATATTCACATGTGAAACCAAGCTAGGAAGGTCTCCCCATTTTAGGGAAACACAATATTTTTCTCCTTACCTTATTTTAGATTATGATTTTACATTGTAGTAAAGTGTACTTTATTTTGAATATTTTACAAGTTAGTGAGTTTTCTTACATATTAGTGATTTCTTACCGTTTGAAATGCTTGAAATTCATTTACAGTTTGAGAAACAAAGGGGTAATGTCGCAGAGCATCTTAGTATGAATTCGACAGAGTAGTGATACCTTGAAGTCAATATAGATGTCAAAGGGACCTTTGAAACCAAGTTGCGATCGATATTGTCAACTCAAAGAAGCTTGTGTGGTGGTATATCTAGGACTCGGGGAGAGCACAAAGATATTCACCAAAGGCCTTTCATAGTGCAGAGTCATAGTCCCTTGATTGAACCATCATAGACTAGTAAGAGAAGGGAATTCATTGTGGAAAAAGGGATAAAATGCATGTACTTATGGGAATAATTGGATAAGGATTATCCTTTTGCAGGTTGAAAAAACAAGAGGGCAGGCTTATGATTGGGCGTCTAGATTCTCCTATTGTGTAATGGGTTAGAAGGAATCTGATGTGGAATACCTTTGGGGTCCACACATACAAGCGAATAACCCATAGGTCGGAGGTTGGAAGCGAAGATTAATGGAAATGAGAGTGAAATAGTGTCTACCCGACTAGGTTGAAGGTCGTGGGTGGGGAAACTGGGAGATTGGGCTATGTGTTAAATGGTGGATGCATGGTTATTAAGCCGAATTAAATAGGTTGAAGGTTGAGGTTTGAATAGTCGAGACGAAATCAAGTTACAAAGCCTAGAATGGGTTGACCCCGATTAGGTCAGAGGTCAAAAGGTTAGGAGTGAGGAAGTCAGGTCTCAAATCCAAGGATGGTCTGACCCTGACTAGGTTGGGGGGTTGGGGGTCAAGATGTGAAATGGCACTGAGAGGTAGAGAGATGTGTTCATCCTGACCATCCACTCATTTTTTGGTTTGGATAACTCATGGTGAACCATCATGTGGTAGTAGGGGATTGATGACCTCCATACCCAATGTGTAAGTAAGGTAAAGAATGAATTATGAAGGAATTAATGGAAAAGAGAGAAAAATAAATAAATTGAGGGTTTGGACCTTCTAATCCTATTTCCATGACTGGAAAATGGGGACCAGATTCATCAGTAACTATTCTCTTAGGTAAAATAAGGGGTATGTTACACAAGGGTTTTTAAAGAGTTGAAAATGGCTTAACAAGTTGTAGAATTATAAAGGGCATAACTTTTTTCCCCAATATCAGAATGACGAAAATGAATAGTCAATTGGAATATATTAATGAGGAGAATATTCTGAAAAAACCATAATTTAAGATAGGATGATATTTATGAAGAAAAGTCTTATAAGAATCTATAGCGGTTGGAAAAATAAGGAATCTAATTAAAAATTCTAAAGGGCATAACTTTTAGCCTAGAAACCAGAATTTGGTAAGTGAATAATCAATAGAAATTTATTGAATAGAAAGCATGTTTGTGAACCTAAGATTGGAATATGGATAGAAATTTTGAGGAAAATGTCTTGGAAATGTATAGGCTATAATAGGGTCCTAGTATTTAGCAATGACAAGGGTTTGTATAGGAAAGGAATTTGATAAAATGGTTGTGAGTATAACATGGTAGTAGATATAGGTACAACCATAATGGTAGGAGTTGTATGAGATACAAGTGGCTGATAGAATAGGCATAATTAGAAAAACCATGAAACAAGACAATTATGTTGTGGACTCCATGTTAAGAATGAAACTGATCAGTAAAATCTTTCTAAACACTTTTGTTGTTGTTTTTCTTAAGATATTAAATGTGATGTATAATTGTATGTGTTGTATGTGCACATATTTGTGTGATGTATAACCATATGTGTGATGGTTGCATGTTGTGTGACAGTGATATGTTGAAGTGTTTATGTAAAATCTCATATAGAATCTAATCATGGTTGTTATGTTTTTATGACGCAATCACCATGACAACAACCTTACGGAGGAGAAGGCCTTATGGGACTGCATTCCTTTTTCATATGAAGGCCTTGGAAATACGGATCACCCAAGGGATTTGTAATCCGTGAAGGGGATGCTTGAGCATGGAAGAGAAAGTATAACAAGGAAGATATGATTTCATTGAGATTAAAGTAAATTACATAAGGGCCTAAGGGGTACCTAGAAGCACCGAAAAAGTAGTAGGATGGAGGTTTTTGAGGTTTTCTACCCTGGCTGATGGAGGGTACTGAGTAAGTACCGGGTGATGAGCAAGCAGAATCCCATGAAGTCAACATTATATCTACTTCATAGATACGTATTAATTCAGTTAGCTTATATTATTATTTTTTGTTATGAATATGTGAATTAAAAGTTGAATTTATTAAGAATGAAATAATTGTGAATAGGCTATTGATTTTATGGGCATGATTAATTTGTAATCAACTATCATAAATTCATGGTCTGATTTTGATAAATATAACATTGAGAATGTTGTCTAATTCTCTGAAGTAGAAGGCCGAGACCACGAAAATTAATGTAGCTATGCAATAACCAAGGTAAGACATTGGAAAAGCAACACATTTGGCTTAGAATAGGTTATAAAATTTTTTTTATAAGCATATGGTTATTACATATATATGATAGATACATGAAAAATTTAAATGGCTAAGTTGTCATCGGTGGGTGACTAGTTTACAATTGGATATGATAGGCTATAATCGGTCCATAACATGTTGCCATAGGGATGGTAACATGCTAGGACACATTTGTAACAAAATATTGTATAGGTTTTGTTACAAGGAGACAATTGGTGTAACCAAATACAAGGGAGTATAACTAGGATACAGGTTGGTGACATCTTATAGTAGGTGAACTGGTCACAAGCAAGTGACAAGCCCCTTGCAGTGAATTGGATATAGATAGGTGAAAAAAATACTATGGGATATAACAAAGTGATACAAGTAGGTTGGTCACAATTGGTGATATATTTATAACAGGTTATATAGGGTTATGAAAGGCGTTATCACATGATCATAACTAGTATGTCACATGTCATGACAGGATTAACATAACTTTTGACAGGTCATGGTAAGTGTATAGTTACAGTGTGACTAGGTTATAACGAGTGGCATAATAGGTTATGAAAAATTGTAACAGGATCACAATAAGTTTTGGATGTATATTTAGCAAGACTTTAATCACTCAAGGTGTGGGCTTTAAATTGAGTACAGTGATTATCTGAGAACAAAAAATGATTGGTATCATGTGCCGTAATAAAGGTATTGTATTGAGATTGTAATAATGAATTAGGGAGTTCAGTTTTCTTACAATTCCAGGTTAAATATACATGTTCAGGTAACCATGATATAATTTGTATAGTAACACAATTTTTTATGAAAAATGCACATGGGTGGAGGATGGTTTATGAAGATAGTCAAGGACTGAGTTAAGGTATTTAATTATTGAAAATGCAAGAGATTAATCATGGCTAGGATAAACACGTGTGCATATGCATATTGGAAGTAAGTAATGTGTGTATGCATATGGGGTATGGAGCATGTGTATATTATTGCATGTTGTTCGAAAATATAGAAGGATAAGAGAGTTTTTTCCATGGTCGGTGAAAAAGGGAATAAAACTTAGGGTTTTACCCAAGTTGGTTATATAACAAATGTAAATATATGTTGCCAGTATTTTCTTTAGTAGGTCATGTAACAATGATGCTACAGTGAAATTAATATTTATGTATGGCTATTGCATCCTTTATTATTAAGCAGGCTAACAACTTAACAATTTTTCAAGTTGCAGATGATATGGTTGTTTATTATTAAGTAAGCTAATAGCTTAACAACTTTTTCAATTGAATAGATTGATAGTTATTTAAAATATAAACAAATAAAAAAGAATAATGGTAGCTTGAGATGCAACCAAAGTAAGAAATTTTAATTTTTTCATGTAGAAATTGTATGCACGCTTGTCACAATGGGGCAAGGACCTCCACATCTTGTTTATGTGTAGATGGCATTGGACATGTCGAGGATGCCTCTATATGAAGCGATGCGTGAGGACACTGGTTTTAGATTATAGATTCATTATACACAAAAGGACAATGCATAAATAAGGGGGGGGGATGTAATACCCCTACTTACTTATAATGTTGTAATTAATGCATAGTGATAATTTGAATAATAGGATGGTGAGCTAGAATTATATTATGTGTCATGCGTTCCCATTAATAGGTGTTAAACCTACTTTAGTGTTAGCGTACTTGGATATGTATACCTTTAAAGGTTGTGAGACTGGAGAGCTCATAATTTTAATTAAGATGTAATTAATATTTAATATTAATAAAATAAGGCTAGCAATGGATCCCACTCCATGGAAAGAGTATGGAGGTGCAACTCAAGGGATAAGGAAACAATTGAGTGTTTTTGGTGAAACATGCATCATGTTCCAGCCCACGTGGCTTTGGAGGGTGTCGCATGGTGAAGTAAAGACATGTTGTTATAAAATAAGTGTAGGTTCCTATGATAAGATGTTTATTTGATCAAGTATTCAGTTTGGGGGGCTGAGGAGTTAGGGAATCTTAGGGTGGGCTCTAGAACTGGTTGAGTAGTATTTGAGTCCCGAGTGGAATATATAACTGACTAATGTGTGGTTATTTAGTTAACCAAATTGAATGGTTTCATCCTGATTTTAGAACTTGGTTCTTTGGTGATCCCTAGTGGCTCCGGGAGCTTGTTGACCCTGATTATGGCTTGGTGGATATGGATTTCTGACATCGAAATAAATTTAGAGATATTCAGTTAATCCTAGTTTGGGCTCTAGAACTGGTTGTGGAATTATTATGGTTTTGGTTATTTGTCACTTGGACACACGGAAAATAGTAAATCTCTTGGAGCTACAAACATTATGGCTAACCATAAGTCACCATGGAAGGTGGACACCGCCAAGGGACCCGGGTTGTGCCACTTGGGTGTCAGTGATGGAGACGTGAGCCTATGGCTAAAAACTTAGGTTTTTTGGGTTGGTTCGATAGCTAAGGTTTTTTTTTTTTGTTTTACATTTGTTTCCTACAGAGTTACAGTCCCAGCTCAGTGGTGGCTGGTGGTTTAAATTATGAACTACATGGTCTACGGGTAGGTGGAATGTGGAGGGATCATAGTCAATCACCTGTTATGCGGAAAAATGTTTAATATGGTTTTTTAAATTATTGTTTTTACGCTAAAACCCTAGTATCAAGGTTCTAGCTAATTTTATTATAACCAAAATTTATTTTTTTTGCATTATTTAATTACATTTATACATGATGTATAATGCTTACATGACATGTAACATTTCATTTCATTATAAGTATATTTTCCAGGGATCGAATAAAAATTATGGTACATTTGGCTATATACTCTTCTTCAGTTAATTTAATTATGTTTAAGTAGCACTGGTTGAGTGATGTTGCCTGATTGGGAGTTGGGGATATTAAATTTCTTCTCATCACTCCTCTTCAACATTACCTTATAACCAGTGATAAAAGAGTAAAGTTTGAATACATATAATTCTTCAACATTGAGTGATGGCACCAGTAGTAATATATAAGCCCATCGGAATTTAATTTATGAAGTCTTGTCCAAAGTGTAGAAGGAGATTTGAAAAATTCAAGTGACTAAATTTTTTTATAGAAGTTTCAAGCATACGATATAGAAGTAACTAGAGAATTCATGGGAGTATTTTACTGATTTGAATCAGAGATTGGATATGTGTGGCTTAGGGTTACACAATATTTCCTAACATAGGCGACAAAATTACCCAAAACTAGTGAAAATTGGTTTAAGAGTCAAAATATCAAAGGGGACACATGGAGGAATTTTATCGTAAAGTTCCTCAAGATGGCTATGAATTGGCATAAGTTTTATATACTTTCATCTGCATCAAAGAAAAATTGGAGAGACATTCTATTTTTTCTTCAGAAATATGTCAGCTATGTGGAAAATTATGGATTGGTACACTTTTATTGTGTTTGTCTCTTTATGCATTTTCAAAAATTCCATGAAATATATCTATTGTATTGTCTCCTCAATAGTCTTAAAAATTTTCCCTTTAACTTCCATTGTAACTCAAGGAACATAGATAAAAGTATGCATCGTTTTGAAATGTTAAGAATTTCGATTGAGGCTTATTTATGTGAGTTATGGGATAATTGGGACTTATTACTTGTAATAAATTTCTTCAAAGAAGTCCCCAGGACTTCTAAAGAAGCAAAGGTTCAAAGAAAAAATAAGAAACGAACTAGGGATCTGTTTTCAAAGGTGGAAATTTCAAACCCTGAGTTTTTAGCTCCCGAGACTATGGTTTCTAAGCCTACAATTTCTAATAATAAGGGAAAAAATAAAAATGATTTAAGCCTAAAAATACATGAAGCTAAGGCACAATAAAAAAAATAGAAGAAGAAAGTAGGGAAATTGGAGAAGAAAAGTGTAAAGGGGGAAAATAAAAATAAAACCCTTGTAGAGAAACCCCAACATATTAAAACTACAAAGACCATATAAGAGGAAATTATAATAAATAAGATTCCATAATTCATGGATGAACCTCGAAGAACTATGCCCAAATGACTAATAAACTGAGGGAGCAAGATAATAACAAAGTGATTGAAGTTGATAAGTATGATGGATAAAATAATAGCCCACCAAGAAATGACTCTTCAAACAACAATAGGAAGAGACCAAAAGTATCTAAGTCATTTTATCCACGTTGCGAGAGCCAAGACATAATAGTCCTTAAATTGATGAAGCACAACAAAAGGTTTATGACTATATTGATGCTCTTGAAAAAGGCATACAGTTAAATTAGGCACCATCTTCTTTCTATAGTCCATTTCCATTTCCTTCTTATAGTCCACCATTGGACTTCCATGAAGGAAAATTATACAATAGATATTATGAAAGAAATCACACAAATTGATGTTTTGAAACAACACATTAAAAATGAAAATGAAGTTTTGAAAACCCAGAATGAGAAAATTTTGAAAATAATCCAATTCTAGTATGATAATAATTTGAAGTTGAAGAAATCCAATAAAAATATTCAAGCAAAAATAAATAATTTAAATGCATGGATCCTTTTGAGGAAGCCAAAATGGTCTATTACAATGAGAAAGTAGAAATATTCTTGTAGTAACTTGGATATCCTAATCCAAGAAACAAAGACCATAATCTAACAAGAGAAGAACTTTAAAAATTTTGCAATTTTGTAGGTGCATGAGGACATGCAAAATCCTCAACTAGGGGAATGTAAAATCCTAAAAGTGGAATTTTTTTTTCATTTTATTATCATTAGTTCTAATTATTTTATTCCTAGAAGCCTATCGTACCCATCATTCCATATTACAGTGCTATCATTTTGTTATAAAATCATATTTGAGCTACAAAGGGTATCAATTCGAGAAATCCAAGGTAAACACTTACATTTTTCTATAGTTTTATACATTTCTTTGTAAAAGTAGTTTTAATTGTTGTAGCTATAGAAACTCACACATTTTTTAATTGGTCCTTAATTCTATAACCAAGTCACAAGTTCATATGGTTGCAGACATGGTTCAACAAAAGTGCGGGTTAGAGGAGATGACAAAAGGAAAACTTAAGCTCTTCCACCTATTGAATTAATCCAACACCTACCACATCGACAGAGGAGTGAGGTCAACATTACAATCAAATGATGGTTGAATTTCAAGGTAGAGGCAAAGCACGTGAATTCAAATGGAAATGTTGGCGCCAACTATGGATCAAATCTATAAAGATCTTAAGATTTCGTATGATAAATTCATTGTACAACCATGAATTTATCACACATATTCAACCCTCCATCTCATAAGATACACAAAATGCGGCATTGTTATTTTGTTTTAAAAGCATGGATTAAAACTTTAAACAAACTCTATCTTAAGGTTGTATAAATATCTATAGCTCTAATAATGAGAGAAACAAAAGTATGGCTATTGGAAACACATTTAATATAATTGTTGGTGTTTTCATACTTTTTGTGGTGTGTTTTACTGTGTGAATGATTATATAATCATGGCTATAATAGTTTAAGAGTTCATTGGTTCATATTCACACGTGCAACCAAGCTAGGAAGGGCTCCCCATGTTAGGGAAACACAATATTTTTCTCCTTACCTTATTTTAGATTATGATTTTACAGTGTAGTAAGTGTACTTTATTTTGAATAGTTTACAAGTTAGTGAGTTTGCTTACAGATTAATGATTTCTTACTCTTTGAAATGCTTAAAATTCATTTACAGTTTGAGAACCAACATAGTGAAAGCTACTCATATGAATCTTCCAAGTGAGTAAATACTTGTTGACTTTTAGTGGAAAAATCAATAGTTAAAATATAATATGATTAAATTAATCTTATAATTGTCCCATAACCATTCTTTACATAGTGAAGATTTAAAAATGCTTAAAAAAATTGTGTTGAATTAGTGAATTGCAATTGTTCTTCACAAATTATAGTTTTTATTTCATGTCAATTCTTGTTAAATTAAGTTAAAAATTAAACCTAACATATATTGTGCATTACATTGCACAAATTTATAAACCCAAATTAATAAATTAAATGTAACAAGATTCTAATACAATTCAATTAACCAAAAAATATTAATTATAAAAATTTAAAAATTAACCAAATAATTAAAAACACACATAATCCCTAAAAAAGCATTGTTATACAAACTTAAAAAAACATTGTTATACAAACTTGAAATAAGGTGATGCATTGTTATACAAACAGGAAATGGAGCTCAAATGCTTTCATATCACCTCCACAGAAATCTTCAAACAAAAAAGTGAAGTGGACATATTTATTTTGAAATAAATGAAACACGCCAAGGGTATAAAAAATTTGAAAAAAAATATCAAGAATTAACAAAATATGAGAATAATTGATTATATAATATAAGAAAATTATAAAATAAAATAAAATAAAATCTTACACAGTCGGTTCAACTTAAATATGATCTAATTTGTTGAAATAAAAAAAGAAATCTTGAGTATTATTTTACTTTTTGAATTTTACTTTTTGAATTTGATGTGAAATATAAAACTATTAATATTGATGCTAATTAAAAGTATCGATGCACTAATTAATGAGGTATGAAACGATTAATACCAATTCTAATTAAAAGTATGATGCACTAATAGTAATAACTAATTTCTTTAAGTTCAAATTTATATAATTTAAAAATTATAGGATGTTATAATTTTATTATTATTATTATTTAAAGAAATTATTTAATATTAAAATTAAATAAAATTTTATTGATGCTAATTAAAAGTATGGATGCACTAATTAATATGAGGTATGAAACTATTAATACCAATGCTAATTAAAAGTACTCCTGCACTAATAATAATAACTAATCTTTTTAAAGTATCTATGCACTCATAATAATAACTAATTTTTTAAAAATTATATGATTTTATAATTTTATTATTATTATTATTATTTAAGGAAATTATTCAATATTAAAATTAAACAAAATTTTATAATTTAACAAAATTATAATTATAAAAGTAAAGAATAATGTAAAATTATTTATTTGAAAAGATTAAAAATTGATATTTAATTTTTCAATAATTGTGTGAAAAAATGTTTTTATAGCTTAATATAAAAGAGATATAGCAACTAAAAATAATACAAATAATAAGTGAGTTCAATTCAATTTGTGATATTGTAATTTTGTTACAAATAATTTTCCTAGATAAAATCCATAATATATGTTGTATACTTAGTTTCAGACTAGAAAATTATGCAAGGCACTACCATAAGTTCTTTTAAAGAAAGGTTTTAACTCAATTTTTCCACTGTATGATGGAGTGTAGGACAATATATTTCAAACCTACCAACTAAGATATAAGAAAACTAAAATACTATTGATTATGGTTATAGAAGAATTGAGAAAAGATTGGAATAGAATCTCTAGAATTCAATGAATACTTCAACATATGTCACTGAAGAAAACCCACATGAATAACATTCCAACCATTCAATAAAAGAGAAAAAATTTTATTATATGAAATATATGGCAATAATATAACATGTTAACAAGAGATATGATAGAAACAAATGAATTCTATCACAAATCTTTATGTAAAACATAACATTGCCAGTTGTAAAGGAAAAGGAAATTGATCCTAAATTTAGCCTCTTAATATATCTAGTATATTCAAATAATTTCATAGATGAAACAAATATGCATAACCTACAAGAGAAATAATATACACAAGAGTACACACTATGGATAGTTCAAAGGAGAATTTTTTGATTAAAAAAATTAATAATATTGATGCAAAATGCAATCTCTTTTACAAACTCCAAATACCTTTCTTCAGTTATTATATAAAATCATTACAATAGATATTTGTTGCAAATGAAACCTATTACGAACTAACTAATAAATAATAGAAAACAGTTCACAAGTCTCAAACTATCTTTGTCCACATGTCCTATTTTTCAATTGAATTTTGTTGTTGGAATCATAGAGATTTATGGGGAAAATTTAGCCAACCACTCCCAATATGTTTCAAATGGATAACTATATGGAATCATATTTGTATAAGAAATATCAAAATATGTGTATTTCTAATAGGTTGGAGTAGTTGGAAAAAACATTTTAACCTAACAAAGAATGTAAAAGTCATCCACCAATTCATCTACTATTGTTGGCTCCTTCAATATTCCCTCCATACCCAAAATCTTCTTTGAATTTTCCAAGATCCTTAATGTAGATTCTTTGTATGCATATAGAGATATTAACATGTTATATGATCTTAACAAGAAAGCATACCCATTTCTATAGAAACATTGAATCTTGTATTGAATGTTTCCACCTCCTTTTTCACTAACTTTCACTCATCTTGAGCTTGTTGGGAAAAAAATATTTTAGTTTAAACCTTATCTACATCCATTATAACATGAGTCCTATCTTCGATACCTCGAGTTCTTAATTGTTTCCAATTCCTTGAGTTGAGGAATTCCACTATTCTAGATGTAACCTAATTCTTATCCGCTAATTTTGCTTGAATTTTTCCAATGGTCTATTTTGTGTTGTTAATTAAATATACTTCATCTCCAATAATCCTAATTGATCCCCATATTTTGAAAACAATTGTAACCATTTTTGTCCAAAGGATTTACCTTGCTTCAATCAAAACCTGCATAGAGTTCTTAATTGTTTCCAATTCCTTGAGTTGAGGAATCCACTATTCTAGATGCAACCTAATTCTTATCCGCTAATTTTGCTTGAATTTTTCCAATGGTCTATTTTGTGTTGTTAATTAAATATACTTCATCTCCAATAATCCTAATTGATCCCCATATTTCTAAAACAATTGTAACCATTTTTGTCCAAAGGATTTACCTTGCTTCAATCAAAACCTGCATTCCCACTAATTGACCTTCAAGTGATCCAATGCCCTCTGCAATTTTACTTTTAGATCATGATCTATATGAATTGTTGCATTTCTATCAAATACATCCTCCTTGATATTATTAATATTTATATTCTTCACTAGTGTTGTTGGTGCTAAGCAAGATGATGGGAAAACATGCTCAATCCTTTCCTCTGTGAAGAGTTTAATATGTTGCAAAAATTCCTTTATAGTCAAAGTTAACATTGTTTCAACCAAATTCTAAGATGGGTCAACTAGTGTTGTTGGTGCAAAGGAAGATGACGAGAAAACATGCTCAATCCTTTTCCTTTGTCAAGGTTTCAATTTGTTGCACATAGTTCCCAATATGATTGTTCTAATCAATAATTAGAGATAGTAATTGTTCCTTCTCTTTCTATGCACCTTCCAATTTAGGTGTTTGGACATTTTCTATAGTTGTAATTTTCAATTTTCTTCTTAAAATATAAATTTTTGTATCCCAAGACTTGATTAGGGACTGAATTGAAGATGAAACTTTGGGTCTCTCCCCAGTATAACAATGCATTTCTCCAAACGATAAATTTTGATTTGATTTGTCTTGGTAGCAATAATTTCGTATTTCAACTGATTTGTGACTTTCCTAAACATATTTTCTAATTTTTAGGCATTTACAACAATATTTTTTAAGCTTCTAAAAATCATCTCTTGAGTATGTTTGTGCAGATTCATCTAATCCACTAAATGTATCTTCTTCAAGTCTATGGTGAACAAAGTTACATTGTAATCTTTTGAAATATTAATTTCCAGATATTTAGGTTAAAAAATAGGCATATTTAGTTGTCTTTTTTCATCATCTAGAGTAGACAATATAACCTGGTTTGAGATGATTGTGGAATTTTCTTCCACAAATATAAATAGGCATCCTGCTTCATTTTAAGACTCTTATTTTTAATCTCCATGAATTGTGAATAAATGATATCATGTTTCCCTATTGTTGAAGGTGACATGCCTAGAGATGAATTCTCTTTAACTATAGAGTTTGTTGGAAAGAGATCCCAATTAAATGTACACTCGATTGATGTAGCTTCTTCTAGACATTTGGCATTGCGACTTCTTATTCTTAAATTTTAGGTTTACTTTGCAGTTGTTGCTCTTCAATATCCTTTGTCTCTGAGATTGAAAATGTCTATTGTGTATATGAGAATCCTCTCTTTATGTCCTTCTCTTTTTGCTAAGGAGTTTCCAAAAGAAGAGGTTGTGAATTTTGAGCAACTTCCTAACTTTGTTGTGTAACTTGAATTGGGTTTTGTTTCCAAACATCTCTATTTTAAGACTTGTTTATTTTTGGTTTAGCCACATGTTTGTAAGGGGAAACCCATGTTTAACTTTTATTTCTGATATAATTTTGTGGGGATCATATTGACATACTTCTCCTTGAGAGAATATCATTATTTTTAACATTTTCTCAACTTCATGCAATGTTGTTATAGTATTAATCAAGAAAGATACCACGTATTTCTTCAATTTAAACATGGTTGGATCTTTCTTTGATACAAAATGGATATGATCGCTCTATCTAATGAACTGTAGAGAAATTTGCAACCATATATACCTAGATTTATGTCAAATCTTTAAACAAATACCAATCTCCCACTCTAGTATTTAGGTTAAGTTACGAAATCTTCTTGATTTATGAAAATAACCCGGGAGGGAACTCATCAAACAATAAATTATATACATTTGATAAAAATTTATTGACCAACTCAGCAAAACCCATATTTTAAAAAATTATTCACAAACTCAGCAAAACCCATATTGGGTTTTGAAGATGCTTTCTGACAATTGAAATCTAAAGAAAGAATGACAATGTTGACATTTTGAAAAACCTCAATTTTCCAATCTCCCATTTTTTATCTGCCTACTCCCTCATGGTATATATCTCAACAAATCAACATCCTCCTTTCTATCTCGTTCCAGAAACTCCCTTTCAATCAAATCTTCAACCCGCCTTTTAATTTCCATGAAATCTATCTTGAATAGCCCTTCAAGTTCCTGAGCGCATTCACTGGCAAGTATTTTGTAATGTAAAACCCTTTTTGCCTTCATAATGCGTACTATCGATGCATCAATAAGAAAACGTTTGTCCTTGTTAATATCTTCCTCGGGCAATTTTTTCTTCTCGTTCAGCAATGGTATTGGAAGTTTTATTTTCCCTCTTTTATCCGTAAAATTAAAATTGATTTTAAAATCATCTGATGCGGTTATGCTGGTTGTGCTTGGAGTCTTGAGAAGAATTTTATACTTGTCACAGGCCAATGAATATAAAATTCCATCAATTTCTTCCTCTTCCAAATTCAACTGCTTTTTAATGTTGGAATAACTCAACTTTTCAGAGGCATTGAACAACAATAATATTGCTGTTTGGCAAGGTGTTACTATCATTTTTATCGATCTTCTATCAAACCTGCCAATTATAGTACATGTTCCCAAAGAATATATCCATTTAAGTTGTTGTCGATGTTGGGTTTCTGCAGAATAATAGTCTTTAAATGCTTCAACGCATCTAAACATATCTGAAGGCAAATTAATCTGAGGACTCTTGTATGTTGGCCAAAATCCAGTTGTCAATACTGTAACCGTAAACTCTATTCCAAGATGGATATTTCTATTATTATTATTAAGATATGTTTCGAATTTACTTTGTCCGTCCTGTGATCTTGTCCAATCCTTAATCATGCCAGCAATCTTTGACATTAACGTTAATTGACCGCCATATTTCTGTTTCAGCTTTGACAATATGCTCTGTTCCTGAACAACATTTACATTTTTGCCGAACAGAACTCTACGAGTTAGTTTTTCCTTGTAGAATTCAGCAAACAGATCTTTATCCCAGATATACTCAACAAATTCCACCACATTTTCAATTATAACGTCCCCGTTCAACTTTTCATTACTGCTTATATTCTCTATTAGTAGAGTATCACATAGTGTAGCCATCCATTCTGCACTGGAACTTCCTGCAATTTCTTTATTACAGAACACCTCAAATACTTGTTTTAAAGCCTTGGAAGAAGCAGCGTTTTGTTCTGCATATTTCTTATATTGGTCACGTAATTCTATGACCTTCCTCACAAATGCATACACTTGCTGCAACAATAAATTACTTTTATCCATTCTCCCAGCTGCATTCTGCACAGCATCTTCAGCCTGTTTAAGAGGTAGTGTTACTTCACTAATAACATGGTGCTTAAAAATATTGGCAATTGTTTCCCAGCCATTGGGTACTGTATCAAATAAACCCCCCATCATGAAAAGTTCGTCATATCTATGTTCCCTGAGCAAAAGCCAGGCGAGGCTGCATCCTGAATGTGCATCCTCCTCAAGAAGATGTGTCATGTAATTGGAAAACAGTACATTTTTCACTATGTCTAATAACTTTTGCTCGCTGCTCCCATGCAAATATCTCGCAACTATTTCCTTCTCGCGTATCAGAGATTCATCCGCCCTTGACATATAGTCAGCATAGCTGCAATCTTCTAAAATCCATGAAGCAGCCTTCCGAGAATAGAAATCTGCAGTATGTTCCCACAGGGCCACTTCAAAATCGTTTGTATAGAAATCTATGTCAACCTCCACAAAAATGGCGATAATATCCTTCAAAAAAGGAGTCTCAGTCTCATTTCTTGCAGGCTTTCCTTCTCCTTGGCGCTCTTCATCAATAAGAACAATCACTGTATTCTTCACATTAATTCGGATTTCCCGAAAAACGAGGTCTCGGAAGTACATGATTCCGACTTCTCTAACTGGAGAACGATAACGATCCCGCCAGATATCTAAAAATTCGAAGAAAAAGTCGATATAATGGAGCATCGCCTTGAAAATTTTCCAGCGTTTGACAAGTTGTGTCAACAGCATTAACTGATCATCATGATCCCTCAAAGCCGGTGAAACCATTAAGGTGATGTACTCTTTAATGGAATCCACGTATTTGTTATAGACTTGTTCTATAGGTAGACCAGTGCACAGATAGTAGACAATAGTGTAAATAACCAATTTCTCATCCAAAGCCACCTGAAAGTTGAAATCTTCTTCCAACCGGGTTCTTAGTTGTTCGAAGATAGCTTCGTAAATAATAGGCCAACCTTCTTCCATATCCACATGAAAGATTCTGTCTTTTATGGCCTTATTCACAATGGCCTGTCCTTCCTGCACGTTTATGATACTTTTTCTGCCACTGCCACTGCCACTGCCACTGCCACTGCTCCTCGTCATCTTCTTTTTTTTTTCTTTGGGGAGCGAATTCTCTCTCGGTGATATCTGATCAACACAGTGCGCGGCCCCGCACCCCCAAGAAGGTTAAGAATCAAATTGTGACCAGAAACGAGTGGATCCCAACTTCTTTGTATATATTTATATTATCGCAAGGACGGTAAGTTATGTGGGCACCGCATGCATGTGAATGTGGTGTTCATCTTTTGATATTATAATGGTAATGTAGCCCTAGGCCCCAGTGTTCCACTCCACTGGGCATGGTTGAGTCGGCCGCTTGAGTCTTACCATTTTTGGGAGCTTTCCCATCTTCATCATATTTGTCTATTTCGGTGCTTTATTTCTTCAATAATAATAATACTTAAATGTTCCTTTTTGATATTTGCTCAATAATAATCATATTTAAATGTTCTTGATATTTGTTTTTATTTCTTAGATCTCAAGCTTTCTTTCAAATAATTGGTCAATAATAATAAAATTCAAAATACTATAATAAAATTCAAATTTTGAATAATAATAATATAAACGTAAATTTAAATTTTAAAATTTGAATAATAATAATATAGACGAACACCTTAAATTAGGATGGTGTTAGGTAATATTGAATTGTTCTATTTTGTGAATAAAAAAATATTAAAATGAGTATAATAACTTCAATTATAGGGTAATTTAAATATTCATTATACAAGAGTTTCTTTAAAGATGTTATTATTATTATTATTATCTAGTTTTAAGGTCACTTCTAGACACCAAATTGGTGTATGAAATTTTCTTGTTTGTTTTATTTGATCAACAATAATAATACTTAAAAATAAGAAGAAAAAAATAACTCTATTTTCATGGATTTGTTATGCATGTTGAATTCCATTATTCCGATCTATGTAGGATCAATCCCATGTGTCAGAGCTTAATTCGTACTAAAATATGATGTTATAAGCGCACGAGGAAGGTTGTTCTTCTTTGATTGTTATGTGGATAACCATGTAGAGAATTATTATTGGAGCTATATCTAAAAGATTTTTGGGGATATGTTGGACAATTGTTAGCATTTTTGTAAGCCTTCATCCCTCATTTCCCCATTCTCTTATGAAAATTTTCATGGGCCTCCATATTGTGTATTATTAGGCCCATCCAAAAATTATTTTGATCTCTCTTTATGCTTAGCAAACTCACCTTTTTCACCATAAACAATACAAATTATGATTGCAATTAAATGTTGAATGATTAGAAATGGTTAATTAAATGATTTATTTTTATTATTATTAAATTTTGAGTTCATATTAAATGCACATATTATGTGAGATTTAAACCTACATCTCAAATACATATGGATCTCTATCTAATTACTTGTTATGAAGAAAAGAAGGGATTGTTTCTTCTTAACCTCCTCTAGAACATGATAAACCTTCCAATACACCTCTAGTCAACTCATGTGCATTTCAAGGGCAACGAAACATTATTTGTTAAATGGAATGCTTACCAGAACCAAGGTATTTAGTTTTATGGATTTGGGGAAGCATAATCATTCTAACAAGGAGTGATCGAAGGACTAAATTCATGATAGCCTTGTATAAGAGGAACTTGAGGAACACCTTTGAAAATTTTTAATCATTTGAGGTGATTTTGTTGACCCTTGAAGATTCATTTAGTATTTGTAATTTTGAAACTAATATTCACATATATTCTTTCAAATCCATTTGTCATTTAAAAGGAATCATGGTGTGCTTGCATATAGAAAGATTGTCTAAATAGAATTCACCATTAGAAATATTGGAAACTAGCTTTGCAATGACTTCCACTTGAGGGTTCTTTCGAGGAGCTAACATTTTGTTTTAATTCCTCACTATTGTGTTTCACTACAACTGCTTGATTTCCATTGTTGTGGGGATTTTGTTACTTTTCTCTATTCAATCACTTTTCAAAGTGTTTGGAATTTTCCACATTGAGCTTCTCTGTTAAACAACATGAACTCACCATGAATATATTCACAAACATAATTGAAACCGACTTCAACTTATTTACTGTTGCAACAATAGGATTCACCTAATTCATTGCCTCTTGTACAAGTTATATAACCCTATTTATTCAACTCAATTCTTTAACTTGCATGTGCGCATTTCATTCCCAACCTCAATGGTTGAAACTTTCTTCTTTTGCAACTGAATGTTTCCTTACTATTATTGCTTTCAATTTTTTAGTTGTAACTTGGTTGCATGATAGATTGAAGTATCCTTGAGTTGTGAAAGCTCGTCTTCTATAAATCAAAGTAGAGTGTATCATATCTATAAATCTATCATGAACATCTCCTTCTTCAAATCGATTTCCATGTTATGTTCCTAAATAACAATTTTGTAGTACTATCATTAGAGTGATATACAAACTAAGTGGAGCCACAAGAATTAAACCTCTATAACCATTAGCTTCAAAATGTAAACCAAAACAAGTTACAAGATATGATTATGCAACCATTGCAGAAAATTTTCCATACTTTCCTCTTTTCAACCGCCTTAAAGCACTCAACCTTACATGTACTTGTAGAAGCTTTCATCAGCAATTTAAACCTATGTCTTCAGCATTTAGATCCATATTTGGATCTTCTTCTTTTTCTTCTCCACACCTTGGAGTATTTTTATTTATTTCTGGTAGAAATATCCCCTTCTTTGGTTTTTTTAGGAAGTCAACTCATGCTACATTTGCAGTGACATGCTATATTCCCAAATTTGTGGCGTTTGTAGCATTTTGTACGATGCTTTTTTAGGTGAGTCAATGAATTATTGTTTCTACTACTATATCCATTAGGACATATATTTTTTTTTTCTTCCATATATATGATAAGCGAATCTAAAATCATCCTTGACATAGCCTCTACAATGCTTTTCTTTATGTTCAAAGTTTGTACATGAGAAACAATGACTAAGAAATATAGTTTGATACCTAGATAAGAACTTGGATTGCCTTGATGAAGCAACTCTTCTTAATTTTTTATGCTTGGGATAAGATTCAACTCTTTTTTGGTCATTGTCTCTTATTTCGTTGCTGCTTGTATTGTGTAGGGATCCCTTAAGCACATCAACATAGATTTTGAGTATAGTTTCTCTTCTAAAATCATCATGATTTCTTTCCTTGTCTCCATCATGGTTTAGGCTTTGAAGAATATTAATATGAACTTCAATATTTTCTTTATTTATTTATTTTCATGTGATTTAACACTTGCATATTCCTTATATAAAATATCACCTAGATGAACAAGACATGTTTTTTTTTCATATGGTAGTATTTGATTGCACTACAAGACCTGTTTTTTTGCATATCTGATCCATACTATTTGTTCATCAGAATCCACAATTTATGTTTAAAAATCAGTGGTGTAGCCTTCTTCTAGATCTTCCTATCTCTTCTTATTGTCTTAATCTTCTTCAAAATATTTTGCACTCGTGACAATGAATCATGATTATTTTGGGGGTTTGGAGTTACGCCTTTTCCATATGCATTTCTAATGATACCTTCTACTTTTTATGATGTATCTAAAGGAACCTACTCTTTTACTAATTGTACAAAATACTAAGAGTATGTGTGAATCTATATTTCATTATCTTTAATTAGTTTTATCTTTTAAAACATCCGATTCATATAAATCATGAAACAAAAATCCTTACATAAGAAACAATTTTACAATACTTCTTTATAGATATTTTTTAAACTTTTTTGTGCAATGTAAGCACCAACTTAAAAAAATTGTTATAGGCACTAACCTATAGGAGATTTCATTCCCCTAGCTAAACATTAGCTCAAGAAATGTAGCCACCAACCTACATGAGACACCAACCCCCCCCCCAACTGAACATCAACTTACCAAATTGTAGGCACCAACCTATGTCTTCAAGTTATTCCTTGGATTTGTCATCAATAAATTTTGGTCCTTAACAAATTCTTCAGTGAGTTGTACTATAAATATGAAACATTTCCATTTGTTCCTTTAAGCTTTACCACAACCACTTGACCTATGCATCTTAACTTTCTGCTCTTCAATTGTGCTTCTTGACTTGGCTCTTTTGACTTAATATCCTACATGTCAATTACTTGTATTTGATAAAATAGAGGCCTTCCCACATGACACTTCAACTTCCTCAACTCTTATTGTTCACTATTCAAGTTTCATGACTTAGGCTTATTATATATTCAAAGAGAAGGTCTTCCCACCTAGCATCTTCTACTCAACATTGTAGCTTTCTTTCTACTACATAGGGGTTTTCAACAAACTTGGAACAGAATAACCCTTACAACCTTAAAGGTTTGTTTTCTCCAACCAATCAACCTTTTAACTAAACACTCACATTATGTAGCACACTAGCCTACCACAAAAAAATTCCCTAATAATGTTGTTCTTGCTACAGATTTTTCATAAGAGGTGTTATATGCCATTTTGTCACATGTAGTCAATAAGCCTACAAATCAGATTGATCATCATAATATGAACATGTTTTCATCATTCCTACATAAAGACTTAAACATGACCTTTCCAAATATCGTTTCCAAAATAAAAATGTAGAGCCTATGTTTGATGGTTTACAATTTCCAAACTCCAAAGGAAGTGTAAGGATAAAAAACATTGCTCTTATCACACCACCAGCAAGCAGAAATGGCTAAATGAAGGTAATGATAAAATTGACCGAAAAGGCTAAGGTTGTTGTACAGGACATATACATCATGCTTCTGAAAAATCAATGACCAAAGAGAGAATGAAATCACCTTTTAAAATATCACCCACAAAGATCACTTTGTTGCTTAAAACACCACCTGCAAAAGGAAAAGGGAAATATTAGCAAAGGAGATAAAAGACCAACAACAAGAATTAGTAAAGTGGGTTTTCATTTTAATTTTTTCAAAGGGTATAGAAGGCCTAAAGCCATCATCATTCAAACCATTTCTTCATTTTCAAAAAGAGTGGAAGTTTTCAAGGTTTTCAAAGTTTTCTGGCAAGTGTTCGGTCCAAGAAACCTTTGTGCTACGCTCTTGTTGACCCGCGCTACGCTCTTGTCTCCTCTCCCAGTGCAGTTTTCTACACGGTGTTGTGCTCTTGTAGTGGCGCGCTATGCATCTGTCACGTACATGACTGCTCGATCGACCCTGCCAGAACTATTGTGCACCGACCCGTTCAGGCCTACACGACAGCCTGCCTGACACCCTATTACTGCGCTCCTAGGCGTGAAAAGGCCGCCCAACCCATTTTGGCCTGCACGATAGCCCGCCCAACACCACACTTGTTGCGCTCCTGTGCATTCAGCAGCTGCTCGGGAGGACTCGATAGTGCGTACAGAGGCCACCCATGCTACGCGCCTGGGTGTGCAAAAGCTACTCGACCCTACGTGAAAAGGCTGCCCTAAAAAATGTGCAGAAGGCGCCCAACTGGCCCGTGCTACGTTCCCATGTATTTTCTTCAGCTGCTGAAGTTTTGAGAGGTATTTAGATTTTTTCCCTACTTTTCCCTACTCTCTAAAAGTAAAAATATAGAGAAATTTGGAGGGTAAACTTAAATGGAATGTGGAAAAGCCCTAAGGAAGGAGGAAAACGCCTAATTCCCTGCTAAACAACTCCCTTGTTCGAAGGGGGCCCATCCATTTACATGCTAAGAGCACACTGAGGCCCAAATTGTTTTCCTTCATTCTTCCTTCCCCTTCATTTTCAGTCACCACCTATCTCATCCTCATCTCACTTTCCCTCTTCATATTATCCCCCAAGCAGATCAGGGTTTGTTTTCAAAGGCAAGGGTAAAAGACAAAATGCCTAGAGAAGGAAGTATTGATGGTGGCAAGAGAGGCCAAAGGCCTAGAGAACAACAGAGAAAGGTTGGGAAAGAAAATATGTCTGAGCCTATAAACACTAAAGAATTAGCAACCTCTCCTACTATAGTTTCATATTTCAAAGAGGTAGGATGCTATGAGTTCTATGAGAAAGTGAAGAGAGTCCAAAGTCACCCTCAATTGACCAAAAATTTTGTCCTTGACCTCCATGACCACCATGTACATCTAGCTGGAGTGAATTTTGGGCTGACCATCGATGAAATCTCTATGGCCACTGGAATACCTTGCATGGGGGAAAAATGGCTCAAATAGGTGTATCTGGACCTAATCCATTATCAACCCTTCTTAAAACCAAGTTTCCAAGCCAATTTCAAGACCATTTTCCCCTTTTCTCATTTGTTGGACACATGTGCTCCTTTAATGGAGATCATTATGAAATACTTCACCTGTGAAGGTGTTTCTGTGAAATATGAAATCTCTCCCTAGAGGTTGGTTGGGGTACAACCTCCACAGAGCAGGGGCATGCTACTTAACAGAGACTCACACAACCATGCACGTTCAGAAAAACTAAATAGAGTATAATGAGAAAGTTACCCGTAGGTCCTACGGTTGAAGTAGATCCACGTGGGGTCCAAACCCCCTGCAACCGTCCTTCCTTCTTAACCTGAAATACAAGAAGAAACTAGCACAAAGGACAAGTTGTACAGCATATGTCTACTCTAAATGTTAGTGAGATTCATATAAAACATTAAATAAATCATAATGAATGCTTGTATAACAAATATTCTCATACATATAAGCATACACTAACACGTTTATTTCGGGAACAACATGGTACTTCTGTATTATAAATAGCATGTACAAAAGTACCGAGTGGAGAGATCACCTGATCCTTCCACGACCTTCGCAGACCGTCGTCCGGATCCGTCCAGCCCTTGCCTCGCTAAGACTCCTTCCAAACTGGTGCATACGAGATGACATATAAAGGGATGTGCATCTCAAGGAAACAAGGGTTTCCTGAACTGAACTGGGAAAGTGCAGGAGGCACGGGGAATCAGACTTGGATAGGGAATACCAACAGAGTATAATATCAATAATTCTCTCTCCCTTAGGCCATACACATGAGGGGTTTTTATACTCCCTCCAAGTAGTTTCAACAGTTGGAAACAGTTGGCCACGTGCTGGGGTGGTTGAACTACCCGAGTAACCATCAACCCAGCCCGAAAATAGGGAATTTTTATATATTTTTTCATAATTTTAATGGCATACGCGGAAAAGTGCAGCTGGACTCGCGTATACACACGGAAAAGTATGGGCATAGTCGCGTATGGGGATTTTTACACTGTTTTTAAGTGAATTTGTCCAAGTCTGTAGGAATGGGTGCCCAAAACCATCAAAGCAATCATGAATCATATGAAGGTGAGAAATGATGCTATAACAGATGCCCCCTAATATATGAGGTCAGAAGGGGTACATGATGGCCGAAATATATTATGCACATAGAAAGAACTTCGCAAGGACAAGAGAGGACTTCACCAGATTTCAGCCTGCCAAAAACCAATGAAAGAAACCAGAGAGTCAACTCATGCTGAGGTGGGCATACCCATGCTCAGTCAAAAATACATCATATGGAAAGTACCGAAATAGATCCAACATGTATACAAGTATAGTTGAACTGTAAGTACACAATGAATCATCTGAGCATGGCCCGGAAATACAAGTCTGAATCAATGTCCAAGTATCACATATAGAAAGCTGATCAAAGATGGTGCAACTGGATGTCTGATCAAATAAGTAACTGAATCTCCAAGTACCGGATCATAAGAGGTGGATCAAACGGTACAATCATGCAACTCGGGGACCAACATATAAGATGCTGTTGTGCTGAACTGCAACATATAAGGGTGGACGGCATCACTGGCAGATACTTAAAGGACTGTCAAAAGTGAACCGAAACATGCTGATGCAATCCGAGGTCTTCACCGATCACTATGGCACAATCCTACACAATGGGAATAAATGAGCCGAAGTCGACCATGTGAGAAATTGTTGGATTACCGGGCATTGATGTATCCCGTTAACCAACGCGAGACAACCCACCGATAATGATAATGAGTGTCAAGGTGCCCCAGTACAATCTGACAAGTGCGAATGAATGAGTTGAAGTCAAACACTTGAAAGAATCTACCAATCAAGAGGCAATGATGAATCCCCACTGTCGATAGCGAAGAGTCTGCCACTGATGACTGCAAACCCTAAGGTACTGACAAAAAGACTCTAGACCTTATTCCCAGAGCAATGAGTCGGAGTCAATGGGAAAAGATCTGCTGGAAGGAAGGAATTAAGGCATCCCACATCAGTCCAGCGCGAGTGTAACCCGCAGGCCAAGATTTGGAAGGAATCAGACGAAGCAGAGTGATGGAACCAAACCGAAGTACGTTTCCGACATGCACAAGATGAAGCTAGCGCACGGAAGAAACCCTCTGAACCAACCAATAATGAAAGCTGACACAGAGGAGAGAAATCCACCGATAGGGTCAAATGGAAATCAAGGTACTGCACGAATCCCAAGTGTGATAATGTGTGCTGACGTCGAACACAGGGGAAACCACTCAGTCAAAGACCCATGATGATGATCAAATGCTGAGCACGAGGTCACCTATCAATGATGGAAATAGGCCCAAGGTGTGGCTCTAGGTTTGCTCTCAGAGCAATGTGTCGTAGTCGATAAGAGACAAACCCGCCGACAAGAAGTCAATGGAGACCTTCTCAAACCAGCACGAGCAGAAGATCAAAACATCTGATGTGATAGAACATGATGCTGACAAGACCGGGAAGGCCGACTGAATAACGAGTCAAGAGACACCGCAGAATGGCCGACTCAGGCTAGACTTCCCTTGAACAAAAGCACGACTCTGTGATGACCATGGCAGTAAAAAGTGACACTGTATAAGTCTGTCTCGCAGGAGGCAAAACAAACTCTCCATATGATTGGAAGAGATAACCAACCGGGGAAGAACTGACAAGTGAAACATGGTAAAGGCTGAACCTAGGTCAAACTAGAACCATCCCAAATGAAGGAAATATATATAAGTATATGTGCTTTGTTCAAGGGCGACAAACTAACTCTGTACTGCCATCAAAATAACGAAGATACATCCCGTTCCCGCTCTTTTTTTTATATTTAATTTTTTTGTCTTTTTCATAATAAGCCTGAAAAAGAATAAAAGAATGCTATGGTACAATGGATAGAACGAGTATCAAGAAAGCATATGCACTAGTTCCGGGGTTTGGAACAATCCTATGCTCAATGCAAGGTGGCGAAAACTGGTCAGTGATACTCAGAGGAACGTTCCATCCATGGGTACAAAGGTGTCAAGTCGTGATAGCTAAGTGCATGCAATGGTTAACTTGTACATAAATTCAAGGTCAAAAGTTGGCTTAAACATCGAGTCCAAATGAAGCCGACTAAAGGCCAGGATAAACAAGTAGCCAATATGCAATGCAGTAATACAACTTAACGACACCAGGGAGCCTCTAGGGTATAAGCCAGAAAAATGATAAGTGATGAAGAAGAAGACTGAAGCTTCAACACAGAAGACATGGCGGGACTAAAGAGGACTCCCGAGCCTACATAAAAAGCAGCATGGGCAACAAGTGATAGCGAGGAACTAACTAGGAAGCCCATGTAAAGGAAGGCTCTACCATCAAGTCATGATTAAAAAATCGGCGAGTGAAATGGGTGTAATACTCATGACCTGATGGGATCGACCCTAAGGCAAGTGATCAGTATGGAGGATAGAATGCAAGATGCAACGGAAAGTGATTTCCCTAACCTATATGCCAGTGAAGATCATATACCTGCCGTGACGAGTCGGTAATCATGGATCAAAAACCCGGAAAAATCTCAAAATCGTCAAAATGTACCTGAAAACATACCAAACTGGGCACTTCCAAGCAACCGAGTTATGCAGCTTAAGATAGATCGAAAAAATAAGCATAAGGAATTTTTGCGAAAATTTTCAATTTTTTAGCCATAAATAGACAAATTACCTCTCATTTGGTTCATTATTGCATAGCTGATTTGGAAAAAGTGCTTTGGAGCAAAAAACTTCTTTCGTCAAATCAGGAACAACCGACCGTCGGAACTCAGCGAAACTTCAGGTAGGCTCCTTAATCATCCTGTTTATTCATTTTGTCCGTTTGGAAATTAAAATTAAGTGATTTTTTGCTTTAAAACCCTTGCTAAAAATTGCGTATCTACGCATACGCGGGTTTAATGAAGGAAAGTCGCATATACACGCGACTGTGCACAGGAAAAGTCGCGTATGCGCAGGTCCGATTGCAAAAAAGCGTGGCTAATGCAAAATTTGATGAAATTTCTCAGGATGACCATCTCATGGAGGGAATGTGAGCATAGCGCAGTAGACCAAGAGGTCATGCAGGACCGCGCATCGCAAAACATCCTCCGAAATTGCGGATTGTTGAAATTCTTTAAAATGCCCAATATGAAAAGCAATGTGCGGTTGCTTGAAATGCTCGTAAATTACTGGGAACTAGATCAGGATTGCTTCATAATTGATCAGATGCCACTACACATTGAAGTGGAGGATATATATTTCATCACTGGACTCTCCAGGAGGGGAGAACCAGTAGACCTGCACGGAAAACCCCTGGGAGGGTTAACCGTGGAAGATTATGTCCACATATATTGCGTAGATAATTCCAAAAAGGTTGGAACGTAGATTGCAATTAGAGATATCAGGGATTTGCACATGAAGATCCTCCTTTTCACCATCAGCAGAGTGGCAGGATCTGCCTCACTACATCAGGCGTCCAGGACGCAAATGAGTATAGCTGTAGAGTGTTTGACTCATGTTTACGATTGGTGCACAGCCCTGCTACTGAACATGAAACAATAGCTGACCTCCATTCGCCAAGCAAAGACTAAACATTTTGGCTATGGGACCATTTTGACAACATTCTTCTTTGAGAGGATTCCAGCTTTGAGACCCAGAGTCATCTCGACTATCAGTAGCCCGCAGGACCCAAGAATTGCCCGTTGGGCAGACATGATGAAGAGACTGGGGGGTAGTGAGGTACCCCGGACCACGTGGGACGATGAGTTCTTCCTGTGGTGGGGAGAACAGATCATCGCAGTGGACGACTATCCCTATGCCGGGATGGATTTTCGTGGAGATCCAGATCTAGTTCTTCCACCTAGCACAGCATGGGGAGCAGTCGGTAAGTTTTTGCAAAAATTTTGACTTATATAATTTTTTTTTGGATTTTTTCAAATATGTATAAAAAAATGAAAAACAAACATGTTTTTGATTGGATTCATAATGACTGACAATTAAAAATGATCATGTTTCAGATGTTGGACCAGTTCGTCCTGAGGGCCTACCGCGCCATAAGCGCCGCAGAGGTGAGGCAGAGACAGTGGATTCCGACAGGACTCTCCAGGCCGTGCAGAGAAACTTGGAGGGACTGACCTGCCAAATCCCTATGGCTGCCGTGGAGGACTTGCCGGAAGCCGTCCAGAGACGGGTTGTAGGAGTACCCCGGGACTGGGTTAGATCATTCCGCCGAGTGGCCATTGCAGTTATGTTCTATAGGAACACGACTTCTGGGCAGGGTCCTCAGGAGTAGACAGATTTTATATATTAGATGACTGTATATTCTTTTTGAGACTGAACATGATGGGGCATAAGCCCAAGTTTTGTACGGCATTTATGGATCCAAATTTTGTAAAGTTTTTTGACACTCCGATGATATATATACAACGATATTTGATGTGATGTGATAAATGTATCAAATGTATGATGTTTTTGATGATTAAAAATTTATTGTATGGAATGATTAATGTGCCAATCTAATGCTTGATTAGCTAATGAGTCAACAAACCAATTGTCAGCTCGAGGAATATGAATGAATGTTAAAAATTGAAATGACCTTTGTAACAAACGTACCCTCAAGAACAATCGTAATAAAACTGGATCTCGTACCCGATAAGTGTTGTTCAACTGCGACACCACCAGCTGAGAGTCCAAGAAAAACTACCAACGAATCAACACCCAAAGATATTGCCTCCGAGAGTAGATGAATGACTGCAGTGTATTCTGCTACGTTATTGGAAGCAGGACCAATGCAGACCCCTCTTGATACCAACAGCTGACCGGAAGGATAATGAAGCACCCAAGCCGCGAAAGCTAAGTTCCAGGTGTGTCTACTAGCACCATCGGCGAAACCAAAATGACTCATGACATCCAACACAACCTGCCAAAGCAGATCAAAAACATCATCACCTCATCAAAAATCGAAAATCAATCAGATATGTACAAAGCAAAAAACTATTATATACAAAGCAAAATGCCAGGCCAAAGCCTAGGCATAATACTTCTTCAAATAGAGCCCATTTCGGGGCTCCGGCAACTCGTTCCCTTCGAAGTCAACCAAGGTATATGCTCCTTTCTTAAGGAATTTTTTAACGATATAGGGGCCATACCACATCGATTTAAACTTTCCTGCCCCCAGGGCATCCTTTTCTTGGGCATATACCAAAACAAGGTCGCCTTCCGAAAAGACCCTAGGCTTGACCGCCTTATCGTACTGAATCTTTACTCGGTTATTATGCGCTTCATTCATCGTGGCGGCATCTCGACGCTGCTCATCGAGATGTTCCAGATGAAGAAGCCGTTCTTCCAAACTAGAAGTGTCAGGAAGAAGTTCAACAGCTAATTTAAGAGAAGGAATCTCGCATTCAATAGGAAATACGGATTCCACCTCGTGGACTAACTGAAACGGAGTAAAGCCAGTTGTAATTTTCACTGACGTCCTGTATGCCCAAAGTGCAGGATATAGCATAATATGCCAGTTGGATCTATGTTTATCAATTGTCCTTTGAAGAATTTTCTTCAAGGATTTATTCATGGCTTCCACTTGCCCATTGGCCTGAGGATAATATGGAGATGAATGCTCTTGCCAGAAACCCAATTTGAGAGCCAACTCAGCCATCATACTATTCTGAAAATGACTGCCATGGTCAGTGACAATCTCTCTAGGTATACCAAAACGAGCGATAACTTGGTTGAAAAGGAACAAAGTTGCAGTCTCACCATCGTTCCCAAAAGTAGGCATAGCCTCGACCCACTTCGTAAAGTAGTCTACTGCTACAATAATGTACTTGTGACCTTTTGCCGAAGGTGGGTTACAAGTAGTATAATCCATACCCCACTTTGTAAAGGGTCCGACAGTAACGACTGGAAAAAGCGGAGCTGGATGAGCGCGCATTTTTCGAGTATACACCTAACAAGGATGACACTTCTTGACCGATTCAATACAATCTTTGAAAATCGAGGGCCAGAAGTAGCCAGCACGCAAAATCTTTTGGGCTGTAGCAAGCCCTGATAAATGACCCCCACAAGCTCCACCGTGAGAATCATTGAGCACAGCCTCAGCTTCTTCGAAAGTTAAGCAGCGTCTTAGGATTGAATCAACCCCTCGACGGTACAAAGCATCACCAATAATCAGATAATTCTTGGCTAAGTGACACAGCTTACGACGCTCATCTTTCGAAAAAGAAGAGGGAAACTTCACAGTCTGGAGATACACAATGATATCCCCATACCAAGGATCTTGTGGAGAGATTAGAAACAAGTGTTCGTCCGAAAAGGACTCATCATAGATCATCTCCTCTCCACAAGGCAACTCGGAGATCAATTCCGCAAAGACTAATGACTTCTTGGATTTGGCAGACATGAACTCGAGATCAAATTCTTGTAAAATCACAATCCACCTATTATATTTTCCCCCAATCACTCGCCTGCTGAGGACAAACTGAAATGGATTGGCAGCTGCCAAGACATAAGTTTTGCGAAGAATAATGTAATTCCGGAGTCGCTGCACAGCATGAACTGCTGCTAAGGCTAATTTTTCTATCGGAGTGTATCGCAGTTCAGGTCCTACCAGTCCTCGACTAAGGTAGTAAATAACATGCTCTGCAAGAGCATCATCTTCCTGAACCAGAACCATACCGATGGTAGATTCTGCTGTTGCCAGATACAAAAGAAAATCTCTGCTATAATTAGGTGGACTCAGTAAAGGAGCAGAGGTCAATGCCTTTTTCAAAGCATCTAACGAGCGTTGAGCATAGTCGTCCCAAAGAAAAGGAACTCTTTCTTCAACAGTCTCATATATCCCTTTGTAATCTTAGCATAGTTGACGATAAACCTCCGAAGAAAATTAGACTTTCCTTGGAGACTTTGAAGCTGACGAATTGAAGACGGGGGAGGCAACTGAAGTATTGCCTCAACCTTGAAGGGATCTACCCTTATCCCTTCCCTAGACACAATAAATCCCAACAGCCGACCGGATGTAACCGCGAAAACGCACTTGTTCGGATTCAATCGAATTTTATAAAAACGACATCTTTCAAATATTTTTCGGAGGTGACCAGGATGATCCATCCTCTTTCGAGAATGAGCAGCTAGATCATCTCTAAGTATGCCTCAATAATCTTCTTGATGTCGTGGAAGGTGTAAGACATGGCCCGCTGAAAGGTAGCTCCAGCATTTTTAAGACCGAAAGGCATTTTCTTGTATGCAAACGTACCCCAGGGACAAATAAATGTGGTCTTATGTTGATCTTCTAGACGGATAGTAATTTGATTATAACCAGAGAAACCGTCCATGAAGGAGAAAATCTCGTTACCGGCACACTCGTCAATAATCTGATCGATGAAAGGTGTGCGGTAATTGTCTTTAGGACATGCCTTATTTAGGTCCCTGAAATCGATGCACACTCAAATCGTTCCTTGCTTTTTATCTACCGGAACGGGGTTTGAAACCCATTCAGTCAGAGGAACTGGGAAAATGAATCCCGCCTTAAGCAGCTTTTCAACTTCAGCTTTGATGGCTGCTGCCTTCCTAGGATTAACCGGACGAAGTTTTTGCCTGACCGGCTTAGCGTTTTCATACGTCTTGATCTCATGTTGGACGATAGATGGATCTATGCCAGGCATTTCCTCATAAGACCAAGCAAAAACATCCCTATACTCTTTGAAGAGCTCGGTATAGATTTGAATCTCTTCACGGGAACATTCAGCTCCAACGAAGACATTCTCGATAATGTTGGGATCCCTGGAAATGTTCACCAGGATAGTAGGAGAGATCACAGCCATGTTCCCTTCAGCATAAACCTGTGCTGGTGCCAAAGGGTTCAAGACTGGGTGAACAGGTCCAGGAGACTGAGGACTTGGAAAACTTGTTTCAACTTCGTTCAAGTCAGGTAGGAAGTAAGACCGATGATGAAAATCATCCCACGGTCTATCTATACCAGTCATGGCTTCCAGGATTGCCTCTTCAGATGGAAGAGTGGTATCAAGACAATCCTGGGCCGAAGAAGAACTAATCGTCCAATCCGGAGCCACATCACCATCCAACTCTTCCGGCGAAAGAGGAGCTGGAACGGATTCTGCAGTGTCAACAATAGACTGATATGCAATCTCAGCTGCAGAAATCAGAAATGCCATTCCACCCACTTGACCTTCCGCTAATGTGGCAGTAGGGGAAGGTAAGGTCCAAGGGTCCGAAAAATAATGAGTTCGAAAGAACTCTCTTCGAAGGGGAGCCCTGGAGGATGAAATAGCATTAATAGACACAGTAGGAGGAGGAAGATTGAAAGAACCCATCAGGGAAGAATACATTCCAACTCCTAGATTCTCAACAGGCGCCTTAGTATTATCCAACATAGGAACAGATGAGTCAGAAGGTGCATTCAGGTCTACCTGAGGATAGTCCAGTTGATCCACTGTAACGATCCTCCCTTCATGGGGGAAACATACAATTCAAAATAATGAGGATGCAATAGCATCCATCTCATATATCCAGTTCCTCCCCAGCAGAAGGTTGTAGTCCAAGGCTGCATCCACTACCTCAACTTCTATGTTAACGGTTTTTCCCCCAACATAGATGGGCAAAGCCGCGACAATACCATGGGGCCTGTGAGAATGACCATCGAACGCAGTAAGAACAGTGCTAGATGGAACAACTTTGGGAGATCCAAGTGTCTTCCAGCATGCGAGAGACATCACGCATGTAGAAGCACCCTCATCAACAACCGTTCGAAAGATATTGCACTTCCGATACGACGATTTAATATGAAAAGCCATGTGATGAGGAAGTCTCTTCTTAAAATTAGTCATATCAAAAGTAATCAGAAGAGAATTTTTAGGATCAATAGCCCCAATGGCAGTGAGCAAAGCACTGCGCTGAGCCGGACAAGACTGGAGTACCTCTAAAGCTGACATAGCACAAGGACTTTGCGCTAGATCTTCTACAATCGAGTAGTTCTGGGCAGCCCTCATGTTCGGATTAATCGTTGACCGCTTAGAAGATGCTTTTGGCATCCGAGGCATAGACTCAACAATTGGCTTCGTGATGTGAAGCGGCTCAGTAGCATCAGGAACTTCCTTAGCTTTCGAAGATTCCTCTCCGCCATAATCACGGGATCTCGTAGCGACATCCACGTGAGCACTCATCATAAAGATGTTCGATGGAATTTCCCCTTCCTAGGTACCTCCAGAAGAAGCCCCATGATTTTGGTTCGCGCCAACAACTAATTGCTACCCTTGGGGAAAAGGGTTTGTTAGCACAGCCTGGGAACTAGAAGAACCCTGCTGGGATAACAGGCGCTGAGCATCCTGAATTTTAGGGCAAAGGTGTGTGAGATGGTCTCCAGTACAAAGCTTGCACGGAAACTTCACTTTCTTTTTCTCCTTTTGACCCTCACCAACACGCTCGTTGGTTTTATTTGCATTTCCCTTCCCATTCTTGCCCTTCTTCTTGTTATTACGTCCCTTCTTCTTCCCATCGGATTGTTGATTTCCTTTGGGATCAGAAGCTTGGACATCATTTATGGACAAAGACTGGGAAGGTGATGAATCAGCAGGCACAGCCTGACCAGAAGGAGCAGATTGTAAAGACAACTGCTGCAGTTGAGAAAGCAGGCTGGCTGCACCACTATTGACCGATCCGACAAGCCCGTCACCATGCGGACCAGGTTTAGTTTTCGACAAATCCAATTTGGAGCGAGGAGCATTGGGCAAATACTTATAAAGTACCCCAGACTGAGAATAGATCAGTTCCAGCTGCTGGGCCCTAAAAATGGCCTGCTCCTCAGAAAATACCCCAGATAGGGATACATCTTTTGAAATATCCGACTGCAGAGATTTCAAAAACCACTCGAGAAGGAATTCACCTGGAATATGAGCTTTGATAAGCCTTTTCCTTCTCCTCCATTCCTGAATGTGATCAGAAATGTGAGTTGCCTCATCCTGCTTAAAATTAGCCAGGAGTTCGGTCCCAGCCTCATATCTGACAGGCAACTAAAAATGGTTTAGAAATGTGACAGCCAGTTCTCCAAATGTGGCGAAACTGCCCCCAGTGAGCTCGATATACCATTTGGCAGCATTTCCAGTTAGGGTGCGTTGAAATAATCTCAACCTAATTGAATCATCGATCAGGGAGCTCGAAGAACACCATAAGTGGAAGTGGTGATGTGGTCCGCCGGATCCTCTCCATTCTTACCTTCAAACTTTGGAATGTCTGAAGGAAGTTTGGTCGGGACCGGAGGCCACCCCGGACTAACGAATCGGGTCATTAGTTAACTTCGACAAATCTGGCAAGTTTAACGTTGCCAGAAATGGTAAGCGAGGCGGAGCCTGAGGATTCCATCCTTGATGGGATGGATTCCCGACATTCTGAAAAGAATAGCCTAGATTTGATGAGGCACCAGGCTGGTAGAAAGGACTCGTAGAAAACAGAGAAGAACCTCCTCCCCACGCCGAGTTACCAAAGCCCAGACCAGTTCCCCCCGCTGAAGTATTGATTGAAGAGGAGAGCCCCTGGTAGGGGTTCCAAGCATTAGATAGAGGGGAAAAAGACTGATAAGCACTTGATGAAGGGAAAGAAGCATTCCCTTGATGACCTGCGTAAAACTGATTCCCTGCCCCCGCTGTAGTAAAGACAAGATTCCATCCCGTAAAAGTAGTCGAACTTTTCCCCCCAGACCAAGGGTTGAAACTCTGGGTCTAGGACGTAAACGGAAATGACCCTAAAGAAGGATTGGAACTAGGAATATGCCCAGTCCCAAAGGGGAAACCCTGAAACGAAGCTGATCCACTAGCCATGTTAGACATGGGCGTAGATCCAGCTGCACCGGCGGAAAAGGAAAAAGAGGGATTTCCACTAATGGACATCCCTGAACAAAAAGGACCAGAATGAGAAGCGTGTGCTTGGGTGAACCCAGAGCCAAACACAGCAGTGCTAGAAGCAATCGAAGATGAAGCAATAGTGCCCCCTGCTTCAACAGAAGCAGGGGTCTGAATGCCTGCAACACTCACGGTAGAAGCCGCGTTCCCAGTCGTGGCCATCGAAAGATAAGAATGATACGGAAGATCCGGCGGTCTCTCAGACTTTGGTACGATGTACTGAACAACAAACGGATAATCAGGAGGAAGAGGAGATGGACCTGTAGCTGGAGGCTCAGGTATATCTTCTATCTAAAAATCTTCTTCCTGAGGAAACAACACTCACGAGGTGAGCGGAACGCTCCTCTCGGAACCGACACTGGAATCAGATACGAAACCTTCAGACCTTGGTGGAGGATCTCTCTCCACAGCGTCAGACTCCACAAGGTGGTAACCACCTGCTAAATCGCTCCTACGCCTTCTCGAAGAAGGCTCTGCACTCTCGGGAGATAACCCCCGGATTCTCCTCGAACGTCGAGGCGCTTGATCAACCACTTTTATAGATTTATTAAATTAGACTCAAAAAAGTGAAAATCTAGGCAAGCTAGGAGCAAAGAGCACTCACTAAAATAAAAATCCCTGAGAAACAGCAAGCAAATAGCCTCCAAGTATTTCCGCTCCGGGTGATGAGGACCGGACACCAAAATACAGGAAAGCGAAGTATAGGGCCTTCCGAAAGCAGTCTGGGATGATTAGGGCCCATAACAACTAGCGAAGGTATCAGAAACAGTTACGCCGACCTCCTAACGACAGCCTTTGCCAGCTCAAGCACCCAAGCTTCGCAAGGGCACCCCCCAGAAGTACTGCTGAAAGTGATGCGACGTCTGCCTCAGGTACCACGAGTATTCCCCCCCGCAGTCACCTGTGTGGAACCTAGGAGTGGCAACTATGGACACCAATCCGTATCAGAAGCTGGGCGGAACGGTCTTGAGGTCAGATTCAGCTAATCGGAGGGGGGTATCCCTCTTCTCAACCTTCACTTCCCCTCGCGCTTGACTCTCGGATGAGAGCTTTCCCAGTCCACCTCACGGAGTTGGATTTCGCTCAATTAATCAACTTCTATGTTTGTTTGAGCGGCCTTGGAGAGTTAACTCTCCACTCACCTATTCCAAGGCCCTACAACCTAGCTAGTTAGTGATTGACACTTAGAAAAACTTGCTAGTTGATTTTAGATTAAATCGCTTATTTTAAGGGCTGTTATATTAAGTCACAAGGATATGGAGATGTAACCAATGGTGTTTTGACGCAAAAGAAATTAATAAAAACTTAACTACATGCACATGCAGTTCTTTGTCTTTCGATGAAAATTAATCTCTATACAGGTTCTACGAGACTAAAAATTGTATTTTTCTTTTCAAAAAGCAAACTCACACTCAAAAAAACTAAGAAGCTAACTAAATGCTGAAATGCACCTAATGCAAATCACTACAAGCATGTAAATCCTAAGATGCAAAAATCTCTTAAAACAGAGTGAAATTTCCCAAAAAGCTCCTTCAGTTTTAACTCATCTTTTGTTGTCCAAAAAGCTAATTCTTGAAATCAAGAACTCTTAAAATAAGGACACCAAAAACACTTAAAAACAAGAAGAAGAAATCAAGTGACAACTCCTCCTCAAAATCAAGCCAAAAACTAAAAGCAAGAAACTTCACAAAAGCTCCAAAAGATATGGCAAAACGAAAATGAAAATGCAACAACAAAAACAAAAACAAGATAGAATGTTTTTTGAGTTTTTGAAATGCAAAAACAAAAAGCAAAACAAATGTTTTTTGGGCTTTTTAGTTTTATAAAGCAAGAGCTCGAAAAGACCAAGCACAACTATCGAAATCCAAACCAAACAGGACCGAATTTCAAGCACACACTTCAACAATGCTCCCAAACCTTATAAGGCTAATAGTAGCAAGATCAATAAGAGAAACGGAAGACCAAAAACTCAGCCACTCAGCCTAGACAAATAGTGCAAACTTGTTGCAAACAAAAACTCCAAAGAAGCAAGAAAAGTTCTTCGAAAATTGCAACAAAACCCTAGCCTATGGAACTCAAGAAAACCAATCAAAAACGAAGCAAAAATCGCAATGTGAAGCACAACACAAAGATAGGAGCGAGTCAGTGAGCAAAAGCTCTATGTTCTGATAAAGCAGAACAACCAAGAATGCTCAGAAAGCGATCTTGGAACTCAATCCAGAAGTGCCAGCACCAGAAACAACACTTTGCCGAAAAGACCAGTTTTCACTCAAACGAAAGAGATAAAAGACATGAAACCACTTCCTTCACACTCCAGTAAGCACATAGACTCTGTAGGAAGAGGTCTCCACAGCCAGAAAGGACCAAAAAGTCAAGAAACTCAAAAATTCAAAATCTGCCTAGGTATACGCTACTTCACAGTTATGAAACCAGCGTGCATACGCGTCTGTTCTAAGGGAAACTCGCGTATACGCGGGATCCTTCAGAAAAACATGCGTGTATACGCAACTGTGTGCAAGAAAAAGCACGTATAGAAAGGTAAATAATGAAAAAAACAAAAAGAACAAGCCTGGAGAAGACACCAAGACTTCAGATTGACTTCAAGAAAATAAACTGGACTGCAAATGAAAGTTAAAACTGCTGGGATCCTACCAAACAGCTGAAACCACCCAACAGGAGAATCACAAAAGTGTGATCCCCAATGGAGTCGCCAGTTCTGTTTCGGGGAAATCTCACCCTAGAGGTTGGTTGGGGTACAACCTCCACAGAGCAGGGGCATGCTACTTAACAAAGACTCACACAACCATGCACGTTCAGAAAAACTAAATAGAGCAGAATGAGAAAGTTACCCGTAGGTCCTACGGTTGAAGTAGATCCACGTGGGGTCCAAACCCCCAGCAACCGTCCTTCCTTCTTAACCTAAAAAACAAGAAGAAACCAGCACAAAGGACAGGTTGTACAGCATATATCTACTCTAAATGTCAGTGAGATTCATATAAAACATTAAATAAATCATAATGAATTCTTGTATAACAAATATTCTCATACATAAAAGCATACACTAACACGTTTATTTCGGGAACAACATGATACTTCTGTATTATAAATAGCACGTACAAAAGTAACAAGTGGAGAGATCACCTGATCCTTCCAAGGCCTTCGCAGACCGTCGTCCGGATCCGTCCAGCCCTTGCCTCGCTAAGACTCCTTCCAAAATGGTGCATACGAGATGACATATAAAGGGATGTGCATCTCAAGGAAACAAGGGTTTCCTACAATGAACTGGGAAAGTGCAGGAGGCACGGGGAATCAGACTTGGATAGGGAATACCAACAGAGTATAATATCAATAATTCTCTCTCCCTTAGGCCATACACATGAGGGCTTTTTATAGTCCCTCCAAGTAGTTTCAGCAGTTGGAAACAGTTGGCCACGGGCTGGGGTGGTTGAACTACCTGAGTAACCATCGACCCAGCGCGAAATTAGGGATTTTTTATATATATTTTAATCATTTTAATGGCATACGCGGAAAATTCTAGCTGGACTCGCGTATACACGCGGAAAAGTACGGGCATAGTCGCGTATGGGGGATTTTACACTGTTTTTAAGTGAATTTGTCCAAGTCTGTAGGAATGGGTGCCCAAAAGCCATGAAGCAATCATGAATCATGTCAAAGTGAGAAATGATGCTATAACAATAGTGGGAATACATGTCAAACAT